>BQNB010096910.1:0-25510 GCA_026074375.1 Tanacetum coccineum | reverse complement strand
GCCGTATTTCTTTCTCTTTCTTATACGGCAGGTATCTAGAGGGAGATTGGGCTTGAGAGAGTGTGGGCTTAGGAAGTGACCATTTAGCTTCCCTTCTTTTTATCACAGACACTTTGATGTGCTATACTATCTTGGACACATGTTTTAGTCCTTTAGATTTCTTTTACGTTATTCATGTTGATCTCATAATCGGGAGCCGATGTTTGATTCCGGCTTTCCACTTTGTTCTATGTTATCATTTATGACTTTATGCCTTTATTATGCTTTGATATGACACCATGATTATGACGTTTCGGCCTACTCTCCGGAGCGGGTTTGGGTCGTTACATAAAATCTTAGCAAGCCTTTGCTTAAGTGTTATTTAGCTTAAACCCTAAACTGTCATCTTTAGAAGCTTATTTACAGCTTATTTTTGATTTCTAAAAAAATTATTTTGAAAAAAGTTGCTTAATTCTGTTTTACAAAGCTTTTTCAAAAATAAAATGTACAAAATAAAAATACTTAGCCGTATGGGGAGGTCCAAGGTTTGAACCTAAGACCTCTACCCTAACTGCTAAGTATTTAACATCACACTCTCCTCCAAATGTGCCCTTGGGTCTTATCTATTTTAGGTTACACAGTTAATGTATATAACCTTTTTGGAATATTAGCTTTTCAGCTTTTAATAACTTATTTTCTGCTTATTTGATTTAGCTTATTTTTCCGTTTTATTTTTCTTAGGTTTAGACTTATTCAAACTACTTTACATGAATTTTTCAGATTTTTATATTTAGGTTTACTATTTAGATTAAAATAGTTTTTAATTCATAATAAATAAATAAAAAATAATTCTTTTTCTGAAAATTTTCTTTGGTCATTTAGGTTTTATAAAAATTAAATTTGCGTTCGTAGGTCTTAATTTTAGTATACTTGCTTAAATGTCGCGTTTCTTTAATTCCCGTTTACGTTTTTACGTTCTCGTGTTTTAATTTTTAATTGTTTTATATGTTTACGTGCTTTACATGTTTTATTCGTTTTTATTAGTAGATATAGAAACCAATTCAAAAATATTTGAAACCATTCAAAACGCGCAATCACGGACTTAACCGATTTTCAATTCACACTTCGTCGAGGGAAAACGACCCGGGAGGTTTTTTGATTTACCGTTTTGGTTAAAAGCGTTTATCTTAAATCCGACGGAAAATACTTACTATACTATACTATAATTGTTAACATCCTTATATACTTATATACTTATATGGTGTGTTTGGGCGGTATCATATAGCTTGATTGTAATGCATGTAAGTAAATAATTTTTGACAATGGATTTATGGTGGTAGTGGTGGTTCGAACAGAAACAAAGAGAGAAAAGGGAAGAACAAAATTTTTGCTAAAGTGTTAAATGGAAGTATTAGTACCTTTTTATAGAAATGAAGTTTAGCAAATTGGCAATTTAGGTCCTTCCTTTCTCAAGCCCTTTTAAAATAAGTCCAATGTGTTATATTTTTATTACCTAGCTGACTAGAACATGGGTCACCACTTGTTTCGTAAAATTTTAAATCCGTCCCACTAATTTAGTTTAAAACCTTTATTAAAACATTAAACCTCGTAAAACACGACCTTTAAACACGGTTTTTATAAAAACTCGGGGTGACTCGCTTGAACTCACAAATAATATAACCACGCTCTCGGAGCAATAATATAACCTTTTTTTGACTTTCTTAGATGCTAAAAACAAATAAAAACTCAACCAAATATTGAAATCACCTTATCAATGGAGATTTCTATCAAACCTCCTATAATATAGACGACTATAACTATTTACGTAACTAAAATAACTATCTTAGCTAGGGATAGACGTTGACCTGAAACTCGGGTTGTTACATGAATGCTTCGGGATCGTCTTTTTCTTTTAATGTCTCTCCCTTAATCCTTTTCACTGCTTCCTCGTCTTCTTTTACAATCTTTCCATCTAACTCCACCTTGTCTTTCCAAACTTCATCGAGAATTTTCTTGTATTTATCATGATAAGCCATTGTCTCGATTATAGGCCTTTCCTCCTCTAATAAGGAAAACTTTTGGCTCACATGGATTGCTATTGCTTCTTTAGCTTCTTCTTTTTGAGTTAAATGACCTCCAGCTGATGAAGATGTTCCTATATCTTGATAGAAAAAGTTAAGGTTTTCCATTGCTCGCTTCTTATTACGGTTACTCTTCCTCATTTTGCATACAAATGGTGGAAGTCCTTCTTCACCCATCAGTGGTATATCATCTATGTTAAAATCAAGCAAATGGTCTCAATCATCATTTCTCTTTCCTTATTTCTCGGTTTCTTCCAAGAATGGATCAATATTAGGGTATATTGTGATAGTTCCAACCCCGAAATCAATAAATGCTTTGGTCGTGCGTAAGAATGATCTACCCAAAATCACCCCATGTTCAACATCATCTTCTTCTGGGTTGATAATGAATTTCACAAAGTAGATTTCGCCTCTTAGTGCAACAATGAATTCTTTCTTAACCACTTTGTTTCCTCTTTTAACTTCATGTTCCAAGCATAACTTTACTGCATACTCATTTGAGATCATGTTCTCCTCTACTCCAAGATTAATCTCACCATCATAAGCTTCCTGCCATCTGACAAACAAAGTGACACGATATTAGCGACTGACTTCTTCGGGGATCCTCTTTGGTATCCATCTGATAGAAAATCATAGCTTTCTTTTGCCAACTATTAGCAGTGTCTTGAAATTCCGGAGAATTCCAGTCTCCAGATCCTTCAACTTTATCACTCGAAATTACAACGACGTCTTCTCCTAAGCAAATTTTTCCAAGACTCGAATTTGGATCCATAACTCTTATAAAATAAGACAACATTAAAACAAACATTAGTGGGTTAGTTAAAACAAATAACAATACCTTTTTACATTTACATATTATCAATAAACAGATAGCATTTTTAAGTTTAAGCATTTCTCGTTCAAAAATGAATAAACATGCATTTTGTTTAGTTTCAGCCCAGAAAATGCGACGCACTTCATATGAAGTGCGGCGTACTTTCTAAGATTTTAGTCTTTTAAAATTTTCAATTTTAGTGCTTTCATGTTTATTATTTTTATTATGTCTTAAATATTAATTACACATAGCAAATATCAAGTTTTTAAGCACATTTACCATCAAACAAAGTTTTTTAATTCTTTTTAAGTTTTTATATTTATATTCATTTTGTATCATATCAAAGTCAAATAAGCAACACTTAGCAAGTAAGAGATATAAACATGCATTTAGAAATTTAAATAAGCAAGCTATCAAATAGTTCTTTTTGTTTTTTCTTATTTTAATGTATGAATTATGACAATACAAGATTTTGACTACTATGAGCACAAGGAATAAATTCCACATTTTCAAAATGCTCAAATTACAGTTTATAGGTTTGGGGTTTTTGGTTTTGATTTTCTTTTCCTTTAAAAACTTGTTCTGTTTTGTAAAAGGGACAAGAAGTGCGGGATACTTGCTAAAAGTACAGTGTACTTCTGAGTTTTTGCAAAAAACCAGTGCACAATGGTTATGTGCGGCGCACTTTCTGTGGAAAATGGGTTCAGTTTGCCAGAAAACTGTACGACGATTTTGAAAATTTTAGTTTGTAATATAAAAATGACTAATTCAAGAATGAAATCAATCCCCGGCAACGGCGCCAAAAACTTTGATGTGTTATTAAAGCTTTAAATTTATAATACTAGTTTTATCCAATTCCAACTAATACACGGGTAAAGTATAAACCCCCGTTTATAGTATAGGTTTAGGAGAGACCAGGTCGTTCCACGAGATTGGTAATTCTTAGAAAGGGTTGATTATATTACGAAAGGGTTAAATCTTATAGACTGTCACGATCTAAAGATTTCAAGATACTTCAAGATATAAAATGATGTTGTTTGGGGGTACGAGAACAAATATGGATAAACTTGGATGGATAATGGTTCAAGAATTAAAGTATAATTGATTAAAGAAACGGGTAGTTTACTAAAACGATTGTCTATTTATTATAATCAAAAATCCTTTCGGCCTTTACTTTTGATTACAAAAATGCTTTAAGATCGATTCAAGTTTGGGAAATAAGAATATGAACTTTCTTAACCATGTTCGTAAGACATGAGGTTAAGTGTTAAACCCTTTTACCCTTAGTTATTGATCATTTTGTTAGCCAATCCTCACAAGGCTAGCATCTAGTTGTCATAGATAAACAACATGGAAATCAAGCATTTAGCCAGAGTCTTTCGACCTATATCCGGACTAGAATGATGATCAAATGATGATTAATAAGTCCAAGTGTAAAAACATCAAGTTCATATTGATAGTTTCCAAAATTCATTAAGTTATCCAAGTTTAATCCATAATTCCCTCATGATCCCCAAACAAACATGTTAAACTACTCCATATTCATCAATTCAAAACACATAACAAGCATGATCAATTCAGAATTCATAATATAAAATTAGGGAAATGTGTTTATACCAAACTCAATAGCAAAATATATTGATTCTCAAGAATTTCCTTCGAACAATAACTCCAACAACCCATAAATTCAACTATAACCACTATAACACCTTCTTAACACAACCTTCTGAGATCAAATGGCACTTTCTTCTACTAAAAGCTGGAATGTGATGAAGAATAAGGTTTATTCTTCAACAATTCCCTAAGAACAATTTCATAACTACTTAGAAGTGATTATAGATGATTAAAATGAAGAATGAGATGTTTTTCTCCTCCAAAATCATGATCTATTTATACTTGAGGATGGTGCATTAGTTTCTAGAATTTTGGGAGTGAAAGGTTGCACAATCATTGCAATCATTTATGACTTAGGAGTAACTGCAGGAAAAGTGCGCCGCACAAGGAAAATTATGCGCCGTACTTGGTGTTTAATTAAATGGCATTTACTTCGTTTTGAAGTACGCTGAACAAGGAAAATGTGCGCCGCACTTTGGCCTTGTTCATTAATTTCTCATTACATTCTCTTCTAGATTCTTCATAAGACGACCGTTAGTGCATTTAACGGGATTTCTTTGCACGTTTAGTCCTTTTCTTTACTTTTGGTCCTGAAATGAATATTACACAACAAACAAGCAAACTTTGCAATATTTCATGCATTAACATGTATATTTAATGTATTTTTCGAGGGATAATTTATGTATATTTTGAGCGTTATCATTCCTCTTTCCAACCGTGAGCATATAAGCTCAAACTTCTTGAACTCCCGTTCCAAGATTTTCACAGGTTCTTCCACAAAGTTCAACTTAGCATCTACTCGAATCTCATCCAACGGCACTTGCAATGTTGGATCAGCCAAACGCTTCTTAAGGTTTGACACGTGGAACGTGTCATGAACACCATCTGGCTCCTTAGGTAAATCTAACATGTAGGCTACTGGGCCTACCTTCTCAATGATCTCGAATGGTCTAAGGAACCGAGGTGCTAATTTCCCCTTCTTCCCAAAGCGTACCACACCTTTCCAAGGTGACACTTTGAGTAAGACAT
Source organism: Tanacetum coccineum (assembly GCA_026074375.1). Classification (NCBI taxonomy): domain Eukaryota; kingdom Viridiplantae; phylum Streptophyta; class Magnoliopsida; order Asterales; family Asteraceae; genus Tanacetum; species Tanacetum coccineum. The sequence continues at coordinate 19,993 of BQNB010096910.1, read as the reverse complement.
AGTCACCGACACTGAACTCTAGAGGCTTTCTCCTCATATCTGCATAACTTTTTTGTCGATCACGCGCAGCCTTAAGTCTATTATTAATCTGCCAAGGTTGGAATTCTTTTTAAAGTATTTGCGTGTGTGTGTGAGTTCGGCCAAAACCAACAAGAGATATAGAGAGGATAAGATTTTTTTCTTAAATGAAGAACTATGTGTTTTCAAAATGAAAGAATGGAATATTTAGGTACTATCCTTAGACACAAGAGCTAAAATTTAGCCATCTTGTCTCCTCTTGGTCTTGAACCCGTAACATGGGATCCTAAGAGGGTTTGGGTCTTTCTTTTTGTGTCGGTTTTCACTTAAATCTCATAAAACTTTATCGTAAAATATTCCCCAAAGTTAATTAGCATTTTTATTCACCTTAAAAATACTTTTCCAATAACTTAGAGTATTTACTTGACATATTTCCATCTTTTATTCCCCAAAAACTCATTTTGGACATTATCGGACGTGTCGGGACTCGTTTTCGGCATTTCTCAAAAATTAACGGGTCAACCACCCAGAACTTACATAACATAATAATACCCTCTAAAAAGGATTATTATACACAATAAACCATGAAACATCTTGAATCTCATAAATTCACCTCCGTCAACAAGGTATAATTTCTGAATAAACTGACAAACGTCATATAGTCGAAGGACTAAATTAGAATATTCGAAGCAAAAAAAGGGCAAGGGTTACATTTTACCCCCCTTAAAAGAATTTCTCCCCTGTAATTCATCTACTATCAGCACTAAACAGATGTGGATACTTATGCTTCATCTAATCTTCACGTTCTCACGTAAATTCAAACCCATGTTTCGAATTCCACTGAACCTTGATGATGGCAATTCTACTCCGCTTCAACTTCTTGAACTCTCGTTCCAAGATTTTCATAGGTTCTTTCACAAAGTTCAACTTAGCATCTACTCGGATCTCATCCAACAGCACTTGTAATGTTGAATCAGCCAAACACTTCTTAAGGTTTGACACGTAGAACGTGTCATGAACACCATCTGGCTCCTTAGGCAAATCTAACATGTAGGCCACTGGGCCTACCTTCTTAATGATCTCGAATGGTCTAAGGAACCTAGGTGCTAATTTCCCTTTCTTCCCAAAGCGTACCACACCTTTCCAAGGTGACACTTTGAGTAAGACATAGCCACCGAACACTAAAACTCAAAAAGGCTTTCTACTCCTATCGGCATACTTTTCTGCGCGGATCACTCGCAACCCTTAAGTCTATGATTAATCTGCGAGGAGATCTTTCTCAGTGGTTTCTTGCAATAACTCTGGTACATATCAACTGACCTCTCTAACTCCTCAGCCATACATAATTGGCGAACAACACTTTCTACCATACAAAGCCTTAAACGACGTACATCTCACACTAGAATGATAACTATTGTTATACGAAAGCTCAACTAATGAAAGATGAACATCCTAACTTCCCCCGAAGTCTAGGACGCATGCTCTAAGCATGTCTTCTAAAGTCTGAATAGTATGCTCACTCTGACCATCGGTTTGAGGGTGGTAAGCCGTACTCATGTCCAACCGGGTTCCTAATGCCTCTTGCATTGACTGCCAAAACCTCGACGTGAATCGACTATTACGATCAGATATGATCGAGATCGGCACAGCATGCCTAGTAACAATCTCATTCAAGTACAACCTAGCCAATCTATCCATCTTATAATCCTCACGCATTGGTAGAAAATAAGCAGACTTAGTCAATCGGTCCACAATGACCCAGATTGTATCATGCAAACTACTAGTCCTTGGTAACTTAGTTACAAAATCCATTGCTCTTCCCATTTCCATTCTGGAATCTTGGGTTGCTGCAGCAAGCCAGACAGCTTTTGATGCTCAACCTTAACCTTTAAACACGCCTAACACCTATTCACATAAACAATTATATCCTTCTTCATTTTTGGCCACCAATACCTATCTCTAAGGTCATAATACATCTTATCAGCTCTTAGGTGTACAGAGTACTTTGACCTATGGGCTTCGTCCATTACCATGGTTCTCATATCACCCTTCAAAGGGACCCATATTCGATCCAGGTATTACAATGATCCATCATTCCTAAGTTTAATAATCTTATCTAAACCTCTTTGCAATCCTACAAACTCATCAGACGCCTCCTTCTGAGCCGTTAGTATCCTATCCTTGATACTCGACTGAAGGGTCATATTCATAGCTCTAACTCTCTTAGGTTTAACTCTTTCCTTCCTACTCAGTGAATCAGCTACTACGTTTGCCTTACCGGGATGGTAGCGAATTTCGCAGTCATAATTACTAAAAAGCTCTATCTAGCGACGTTGTCGCATGTTCAGTTCCTTTTGACTAAAGATATGTTGTAGACTCTTATGATCGGTATATATGACACTCTTTGTCCCATACAAATAATGTCTCCAAATCTTAAGTGCAAACACAACTGCTCCCAACTCTAAATCATAGGTGGTGTAATTCTTGTCATGAATTTTCAACTGCCTAGATGCATAAGCTATCACCTTACCTCTTTGCATCAACACACAACCTAGTCCTAACCCGGACGCATCGCAATAGACCACAAAGTCTTTTGGTCCATCAAGGAGATCTAGAACAGGTGCATTACATAACTTATCCTCAAAGTTTGAAATGCATTCTCCTGCTCCTCATCCCAGTCAAAGGTCTTACTTTTCTGAGTAAAGACAGTAAGCGGCTTAGCTATCTTAGAAAATTCCTCAATGAATCTATGGTAATACCCTACCAATCCTAAGAATGAACGAACCTCAGACGGAGTTCTAGGGGCTTTCCAATTCTTAACAGCTTCGATCTTACTAGGGTCTACATGAATCCCATCACCATTAATCACATGCCCAAGAAACTGTACTTCTCGCAACCAGAATTCACACTTAGAAAACTTAGCGTACAGTCTCTATTCCTTGAGTAATTCTAATACTAATCCTAGATGCATTTCATGCTCTTCCTGGGTCTTAGAATGGATTAAAATATCATCTATGAACACTATCATAAACTTGTCTAGATACGGCCTACACACTCGGTTTATCAGATCCATGAATACCGCTGGTGCATTAGTCAAACCAAAGGGCATTACCGTGAACTCGAAATGTCCATAACGAGTTCTAAACGCAGTCTTTGAAATGTCATCCTCATGCATTCTCAGCTGATGGTATCCGGACCTAAGGTCTATCTTAGAGAAGTACTGTGATCCTTGAAGTTGGTCAACAGGTCGTCAATCCTAGGGAGTGGATAACGATTCTTAATGGTCAACTTATTCAACTCTCTATAATCAATACACATCCTAAAGGATCCATCCTTTTTCTTACCAAACAATATCGGCGCTCCCCAAGGCGATGAGCTTGGTCGAATGAAACCTTTGTCCTGGAGTTCCTTGAGTTGACCCGACAACTCCTCCAATTCAGAAGGTGCCAAATGATAGGGAGACTTTATAACCGACATCGCTCCAGGGGACTAAATCAATTCGAAACTCAATTTCCCGAACAAGTGAAAATCTAGATAGATCATCCGGGAAATACCTCAGGAAAATCTCTCACTACTACTATCTTTTCTTGCTTATTCTCTTTAGCCTTAGCACTCATTAACTGCCTCATCTTTTCTCCTAGTTTCTCTCCTAATACTCTAAGCACCTGGCCATCTAGTAGTGGTATCCTCACTACTTTCTCATGACAAATTATCTCAGCCTTATGGTCAGACAACCAATCCATTCCTATGATTACATCAAAACTCCTGCTTCCAAATGGTATCAAATTTATATCAAACATGTGACCTTCTATTTCTATTTTGCAACCCTTAATGACCTTATCAATTTCTACTAGTTGCTCGCTAGCTATCTTAATCTCATAACTGAACCCTAAATCGATGGGCTCTATGTCTAACAGAGGTATAAAAGTAGTGGAAACAAAGTTATAGTCGGCACCAGAGTCAAACAAGGTAGTGGCATAATGATCTTTTAGAGTAAACGTACTCGTCATGATGTTCGGGTCCTGGCGAGCCTCATTTGCTCCCAATATAAATGCCCTACCTCTTGCTTGATTCCCTTGGTTCCCATGACCCTGATCCCCATTAACAGCCACAACTTGGTTCTGATGGTTTCCCCTGGCCTCTAAGCCTGTTCAACCTAGGACAAGCTGACCTGATATGATCGAAACTACCACACTCGTAATAAGTCCTAGCAACTGGGTTCCTAGCATTGACGGGGTTCACATTCCTAGGCACCATTCTACAATCCTTAGCAAAATGTCCTGGGCGGTTACAGTTGAAACAAATGTGACAATGTATCTCAAGTGAATGGTGATAGTTACAGGTGGTACACTTTGGTGTTATACTTGTGTACCCTCCCCTAACAGGGTTTGCGGTTGTAGCAAAAACATTTCCAGTCCTAGTCCTTTTGTTGTCATCTCTTACATTCCTATCCTTGCTAGGTTCTCTATCATTTCCTCTCTTATCAGGGTTCTTTTTGATGGATCCATTCCTAAGGGCTTCATCAGTCAATCTGCCGGCTATCTGCACGGCCTTTTGGATGGTCTTTGGCTCCGTTGCTGCCACCATTCCTCGAATTTATGGAGCAAGTCCATGTACATGCCTTTCAATCCTCTTACCTTCCGGGGTTACTAAGTGAGGAACTAACCTAGCCAACTCATGAAACCTATCAGTATACGCAGCATGGCCAGCCCCGACCATGACGTGATTCAACAACTCCGTTTCCAACTTTTACTCGGGCAAAATTCCTCTCTAGTCAAAGTCTTAAAGTCTTCCCAAGACATACCTACAATGGCTTCTCGACCTCGTGTATGGATTTGAGAGTTACACCACGTGAGAGCCTTACCAATAAATGAACCAGCAGTGTACTTTACCTTCTGACTATCCCTACACCCACTCATATCCTGAACTGACTCCATCTTCTCAATTCAGCGGGTATACACTATAGCACATCCCTTACCATCATACTTTTTTGGGTTATAAGCTAAGAACTCTTATAGGTACAAACCCTACTAACATCACTGATGTGTGCTAAAACACACATCATTTATAACTCGGAAAACACTATTAATTAGACTAAAAACATGAATTATGCTTAATATTATTGCAAATATGTTTGGTTTGTGTTTTTATGTCTTGCAGGTACAAGGGATTGAAAACGTAGCAAAAATGACGACTTTTGGATAATATTTAAAGACGTTTACGCGTTTTTCGAGATCAATACGAAGTCGTTAATATTTTTCGATCATGCCATTGGAAAGAGCACGAAAAATCGAGTCCGACGGTGCTTTCATCTTTTATTGAGCCGGCCCGACACCATTTATATAGGTCAGACCGACCCATATTTATTAAAAGCTCATGGTTTAAGTACTTAACTATCACACCAGGAAATAAAGGCCCAAGAAAGATATTAGCCAAGCCCAAGTCTAAAAGAAAAAAAAGAGAGAGAGAGTGGGACTGGCTGGCCCAATCCATTTTTGGGGAATACTGCTTAGAAGAAACGCTAGTTATAAAAATAAAAGGAGGACGTAGCAACACGGAGTGGATCTTATATTTTTTTTTTCGCTTTTCGTTTTTATAGATGTGGCGTAGAGAAGCAGCAGAGATAGATATCTTTTTTCTCTTTTTTTCCCATCTCGTTGAATAGATAAAAGTAGGAGTAGCAGCAGACTTTCATTAATTTATTTTTCTTCTTTTTATAGTTTACAGAATTTAGTTTATGTAGTTTAATTTTTAAACTTTGTATTAAATTCGTGTTTAAGTAAAGTGGTAGTCATTATTAATTTATGTTGATGTTTTATTAGTTTTAAGCTGTAATCTTTATGGTTTAGTTAATCATTTTTTACTCGCTTAATCTTCGTTTTTTTTTATCTTCTTAATCAACTTTTTGTAAAACTTTCTTTTATAAACTTGTTAGTTTTAATGTTTTAAGTCATAAAGTTTCAATTTTTTTATAAAAGTGTCATCTTTTAGTCAATTCATTTTATAAAGTTCACATTTTTATAGTTTTAAATCAATGATTAGTAGTTTTTAGTGTTAAAGGTTGGAACTTTATTGCTTCAAGTGGCGATCGAATGGATGTTTATGTGGCGACATGCGATGTTATGGGTTATTAGCTTGGAGATGGGTATATTTGGTATTGTTGGAATTTATTGTATCATCTCGCTCGTTAATCCAAATTTGGTAACCTTTAATCTCTTTTCTTTATCTATTTTATTTCTTTATGTTTATTGCAATGTTTAGTTTAGATATTATTATTGTTGCTTTACTTATTGTTTTTAGCGTAGTTATTATGATATATTGCGAGTAGTATAATATGCTTGTTAAGTGAGTTTCGATTAGTGAGTTAAGTGTGGATTAAAAAGTAAATTGTTGATTAATAATTTCGGACTATTTAGATTTCTTATTTGAATATTTTGAAGGGCAAAAGCCGGAGAAATAATCAAACATCATATCTAGTAATTAATACTTTTATAAGATATCATTTTCAAAATAGACCAATGTCGTGAGAAAATAATATTTTTACGGGTATTATTTCGTCATCATTTTTAAAGTAATTTGTACCAAAATAAAGGCTTGTTTTTAAAATAAACCAACGTTGTGAGAAAACAGTTTTTTAAACGGCTATCAATTCTTTATTATCTTTTTATTTTTATTTCACACTTAATGACCTTTTCGCCTCACTTGACAAGCATATCCGTTTTAGTTATTTCTTAGCATTAATTTAGCTTGTTATTATTTTATTATTATAAATATCAACACCAAAATTAAAAGATATTCAAGCATTAAATTGGAAACATTTCGTAAATTTCAAATTCATCTCTCGTTGGGACACGACATCTGGAGGATAGACTATTACTTTTCCTAAAGTAATTTTAATCCGACGTGTATACTTATATTATATTACTCGACCAGTCTTTCGGGACGAATCAATCACCCCGGATGTTGTCATTGACGGAATCGCCGTTTTGATTCCTACCATTTCCCTGACCACTACCTTGGTCGCCTACTTGGGCTACAATAGTGGGAAGTAAATTATGCAACTGCCATGCAATGATGGTGGAGAAGTCGGGGACTCCGTTAACACCATCGTTTACCTCACTACCCTGACCACCTACTTCGCCACCTTGACCATCAATCCTATCATCACCCTGATCACCTGAAGGACCCGTTCCCCCTCCTCGTAATGCGGAAGTAGGCCGGCCAACACTTCAGGTCGTCATCTTTGGCGGCATTATCTACAAGAGGGAGAACATGGGCAACATTAGGTAGGCGGGATGGTCAACACGTATAGGGTAACTTAATATACTATACTACGCCTACTACGGTCCTAAGGTGTCAACACCGATTTGTGTGCACGATAATACTAAATATGCGTAAGTCATGATACGTTTATAATTACGTTGGCCACCGTGTTTATACCTGTATCATTTCCCAGTGGTACTTAGTATTAGGCTCACACATAGATCCTATAATGCAACTATATGAAGGTTCCTAGGTTATAGTCTAGGCCAAACCACCTAGTTCTCTATAACCTTGGCTCTCATTACCATTCTGTCACACCTCATCATAGGTGGAAACACGGGAATACAACATAATGATCAATCACAACACAAGATACAAAATAGAGAAAACTAAAATGCATAAATGATAAGTGTCATGATGACCATCAACCTCAATATAACCTTGAGCGATGTCCCAAATCAAGAACACAGCACATATTCGCCAATTATTACAATCATAAGCCCACTCAGGGGTCCACTCAATCTTAACCTCGATACTCAAGAGATCCAATCCATAACATACATCAAAGGAAAGACTTATCAAACAAGATTCCTACGGGATTCTCTAAAAGTACGCTACATGCACCACAATCTTAACGATCATTAACTTCACCTGAAAATGAAACTCGAAAACATCAACAATGATGTTGGTGAGCTCGTAGGTTTGAATCAAAACCCAGTCGTTGTGCCAATATCTCAATCAGTTGGACAATTGTGCTATATTATAGTGAATATGCAAGACAATCACAACCCATGACTTAGCATCCCCGCTAATCATGTACTAAGATCTAGCATCCCCGCTAGTCTTATCACCAGCATGTACCAACGCTCTTAGGGTCACAACCCCGATGACATACCACACCTAAAGCGTACTAGTTAGAGCTATATTTAGGATGAAGAACCACACAGAACACTAGGGTAGGCGTACCCAGCCGCTCCAATAAGGCACGTAGCCCATAATATTCACATAGCAGTCATAAGCACATACATTGTCCCAAAAACAAAACCACATTTCGCACTGTTCAGAAAACAGTTTAAAACACATTTGAGTATCATTTTCCCCCAAATGAAAAGATTTAAAAAGTGGGGCTACGAGAACTCGCCTCAAGCAACTGTCTCCAATAGCAAACTCAAATCACAAGCAAATGTAACGATGGTATGTGCTTAAATACACATACCTTTTTCTCAATAAAACGAGCTTAATTAACCAAAAACAGACTTAAAATGCCAAATATATGCTTGTTTTATGTTATGTATTGTGCAGGTAACGAATATTTACAAAAAGACAAAAACGAAGCCAAAACCAGACAAAACCGAGCACGAGAATGAAAATAGCATGAAAAGACGAAGCCGAAGGCGTATTCATCTTATTGGGCCAACCCACACCCGAGTTAATGGGTCAGATCAGCCCATTAACATAATACCACTTATTTAATAAAAGCCCTAAAACACTTTTATTCCTAAACCAGCCCAAAACTCGTCCAAGCCCAAAACAACCAAAAGCACTAAACATATCCCCATTAAGTGTGTTACATCATTAGTCTTCAAGCCATTACATCGTTAATCCCCAAGGACTAACATCGTCAGTCCTTACCACTTTACACCATTAGTCCCTAAATCTAACAAACCTTAACCCCGTTACCCTTTAACCCCAATTTTGAAATATAATAAAATAAGCTCAAAAAGGGCGGGAAGACCAAATCCAAGCCCAGACCCATCTCCAATGTTGTGATTCGATCACAAAACACCTCTCACACAAATCCTGACACCTTAGTGCCAGGTTGGCACTCTCAAGGCTTCCTTATTGGAATGAAAATGCGTCAAGGAATTGGGGAAAAGTCAAATGGCGTTTTAATGTTGATTGGTTGCTTTCCATAAGCAAATATGGCATGATTTGGATGGATTGAAGACTTAGGCTGGTTTCACCTCACCACATAGCCCTATAAATAGAAAAAGAATTTCGAGCAAGGATCCTATCTTTTTATCATCTTTACTTTTCCAGCATTTCATTTTACTGCTTATTGTAAAACTCCCTATTTTAAAGCTTAATTATAAGCTTTTTACTTTTCCAAGCATTGTACTCACAAGTTATTTAATAAAAAGTTAAGTTCTATTTTCTTGATCATTACTATTCCATGATTGTCTTTTGGATGATAAGCGAATTAGGGATGGGCTTATGGTGCTCAACAGCATAAGCTTATAAGCTCTTAAGAAGCTCTTAAATCCTTGTTTAAAGCAAGGATCAAGGTGTGTTCCATTTTTCATTCAAAAAGGCTTATTTTGTCATTTTTCTGTTTTTACTTATTAAAGTGCTTATTTACTGCTTATTTGTGTCTATTTAGTCTTGATATTGCTTATTATACCTTTTAGAATGTTTCTCATGATCTGTCTTTAAGTTATACTTAGTCTTCATAAATCTGTCCTAAAAAGCCTTAAAACTGCTTATTGGGTTAAGCTTATGATTAAGTGCTTATCATTAGGTTAAATTTGCTTATTAAGTCTTAACATACTTAGTTAAACATCTGTTTTCAAGAATTTTTAGCTTAAAAAGTCTTAATTAAGTTTTAAATTGGCAAATCTGTTTTTAAAGGGGTGTTTGGGATAAGGATTTAACAAATGGTAAAATAGTAGTTGAGCTATTTCTGATACTCAAATCAATTTCCATAAGCTCTAATTCAGTCTTAATTTTAGTTTTCATCAACCTTGAATAAGTAGTTTTAAGTTTTCAAGCTTGCTTTATCATTTTCTAAGTCTGCTAGTTCTAAAATTGAGCCAAACTGCTTATTTGATAGATTATCTGAAAAGGTTCTTAAGTTGTGGTTTTTATGCTTAATACAAGTTTCATTTGCATGTTTGAGAATCTGTTGTGAGTCCTTGTTCATTGTTTCTACCATTTGGTCATTTGGTTCAATTCAGTCATGCTTGTTAGCTTTGTTACTTAAAAAAATTTAGTTTAATGCAGATTAAAATAGGGTTTATTATAGCTTATTTTTTGTTAATATCAATTGCATCTAGCTTAATTTGGTCTGTTCTTGATCTGTCTCAAGCTTTTAAGTTTATTAGAGTGCTTTTGAGTCCTTTAAGCTAGTCTGCAAGTAGTGGTAAAAATCTGAAAAAGCCTTAAACATCAGATGAAATCTGTCTGAATCAACTTATTCAGACAGCTGTTTCATAGCTTATAAGTGTCTTAAATCGCTTAACTCTTGTTTTTCTAAGTAGCTTATAGCACTAGCTAAATCTGTTTTGAGTTTTCAAAGTCTAGCTAATTAGTTTAGTGGCTTATTATTGAGCTTATAACCTGCCTTTAAGTCATTTTCCTTGCATTTTCTCAAAAACTGTTTAAATACTTATTAGATCTTTGGCTTTTAGGAAGTGCTTATTTTGGGTTTAGACTTGCTTATTGAGTCTGATTAAAGGTTTTAGCAGCTTATTTCAATCTTATGTATAGCTTATAGAAGCTTTTAGCAAAAAAAATTAGTTAAGTATAAAGCTTAAAGTTTTTCTTAGTAAACTGTCACTTAATTCTGCTTATTTTTAGCTTGATAATAAGCTTCTGTCAAAAGTCCTTTTTATAAAAGTAGCTTATTTTAACTAGTTCTTTCAAAATTTCAAAAAGAAAATAAAAAAAAAACGTTTTCTAAAAAGGTAAGGTCCAGCACTTGAACCTGCGACCTCACCCTCAACACACGCATGACTTAACACCACTCTCCACTACCATCTGCCCTTGGGTCTTTTCCATTCATTGTTTGTCTCATTTATAATTTAAATGGTGTTTTGTGTTTTGCTCATCCGAGCTTATTTGCTTATTTACTGCTTATTGCTTCAGCCATTTTTATTGTTTTTATTTTTCTTAGATTCTAAATAGTTTAAAGTATTTTCCCTGAATTTTTCAGATTTTTCTAAAATAGTTTAATATTTTTAATAATATTTTTAGATTAAAAGTGTTTTTAATTCATAATAAATTAAATAAAAGTCAAAAAAATATAATTCTTTTTTCTAAAATTTTCTTTTATCATTTAGGTCTTTTAAAAATTAAATTTGCTTTTCTAGGGTTAAAATTTGAAGTTTTAGGTTTTTAGGTTGCGTTTCCAGAATCCCGTTAACGTTTTTTATGTTTAATTCGTATTCGCTTCAATTGTTGCTTGTTTTTATTTGTTATTTGCTTTATATTTGTAGAAATTAGAATCCAAATCAAAAATCTTAATCTATTCAAAATCCCGATTACAAACGTCAACAAAAAGTTCAATTCACGCCTCGTTGGAACAAAAACGACCCGGGAAACGACTAGAAGGGGTTACTTTCGAAGTCGATACTTCCAGAATTATATTTTATTTGTGAATAAGAAAAGCTTAACCAAGTTTATCTAGAGAAGAGCTTCGAAATAAACAAAGCAAGCTTATACGAATCAAACTTATATAAAACAAAGGGTACGAGACTAGGAATGCAAAATAAATACTAAATAAGCTAGATCTACCACTAAAAGCTATTCTAAAAGCAATAAGCTCTCGAAACTAAAAGTGACTAGGCTTATAAATAAGCCGAGCATATAAGCTCGATGCACTCTTCTTTGCGTTCGAATCGAGCTATGTAGAAGAGAAGAAGACCACAAAACGCTAATTATGAAAAAGCTTATATGATCATAAAATAAGGCCATGAATTTTAGCTTATCAAATAAGCTAGACGAACAAAAAAGTAGAGTTAAGATGCAGAAAGCAGATAGAAACAAAACAAACCTCAAACAATTTATATTAATAAGCTTTCAAGATCCAAGTACAATAAGCTTAGGATAAAGCTTTTACAAAATTCATAATAAGCTAAATGAAACATGAAAAATAAGCTTGATTAAAAACTACACTACATAATTTTTAAACTAAAAAAAACGAAAAAAAAAGATCCCTTAAACTGGAAGCTAGAAGCGTGATTTTAAAGCCCAAATTGGGGGGCATATTCGTCCATTGAGCATCATGGCCAGCTCAATAAATGCAATCACAGCCACTCTTTATAAGCTTGGATCCAACGCAAGAATTACTCCTTCATTCATTGCCAATAATTGGCCATAAATTTCCCTAATTGCCACTGTCTTAAATGTGTAACAATTTTGAGAGATAAGGTTGCCACGTGTTGGCATTTCATTTGTCCAAATCCAAGTAGTGCGCTTGCATGTGATATTTTTGATTTAATTTCTCACTCACGTGAGACCATCTTTGATACAAATGAGTTACACAAATTGTTATTGGGCTTGAAGTTGTATAATAATAAGTATGGGTCGGTCCGACCCATATAAATGGTGTCGGGCCGGCCCAATAAAAGATGAAGGCACCGTTTGACTCGAATTCTCGTGTTCTTTTTGATCCCGTGCTCGGTTATTATCTGTTATTGTCCTTTATTTTTGTCATTTTCTTGATATCCGTACCTGCACATACACAAACACAAAAACAAGCATATATTTGCCATTTAATTATGTTTTTGGTCTTTTGAGTTCGTTTTTCATGGTAAAAGGTATGTATAAAATGGCGAACACCAATTCCCCCATAACTAAAGTATTGCCAGTCTCACGCAATGTTATGGAAGTAAACACTTACAAAACCAAAATCTCGATCCCCCTCGACTAAATAATCTTGAAAAGTACTAAGTATTCATCAGCGGGAAATTTAAGGAATCAAAAGTTTGAATAAGCCCCATTTTTACCGATAAACAACCACCACCTATTATTTTGAATTTTTCCACTATCTACTTTATTAATCAACAAACTAACATGATTGACTACCGTTATTAGGGATCATTGAACAAGATTCACTTTAATCTTAAATGCCCAAAAAAGGATAAATACCATCGTTTCCTAACTTTTCACTTATTCCCAAACCAAGCTTAAAACAAAATCACCGTAAGTACAAGTCTAGATGCTAACACTACTCAAATTGCAATTTGATATAACTTTTCACTCCCGACAGATTATATATTAGGCGAATGAGCTATTTCGAATTTCAACATTTATCAACGTTTTTTTATGCAGAAATCTTGGGGGGGGGGTGGGTTTCTATGCTTCACGTTCCACCCGAGAATATTGAGTTTGAAGGCGAGATCATCCCATGTAGCGACTTTCGTCTCGGCACATCCCAACCTCATCGGCTAAGTGACCAGGCTTTTGACACCATCACGGAGCACTAGATCGGACTCACGAACCTTCGTTTTCAAATTCCCTCCTTTTTGGTATATTTTTTTCCGTTAACAGACCTATCTTATTCAATGTAATCATAAAATAGTCTTAGCTCAAAAGCATATTTAAATTTAAGAAAAAAGAAGATTTTCCATTAAACAATATAAACTTAAGCAACATTATTAAACATCGGTCCTTTAGAAGGCTGCAACATCGGCCACGCCTCCGACAAGATGCAGCAAACATATTTCGACCTTGGATTATTATTATTATTATTATTTTTTTAATTTTTTTTTTTTATATATATATATATATATATATATATATATATATATATATATATATATATATATATATATATATTTGCTGTAATCATAATATATTACCGGTGCCTTTTATCTCGAAGCCACATCGATAGCGAGTCGACAAGAGGTTATTCTACTTATTATGACACCGGCCCCCGCCTTATATGAAGACTTCAACATCGGCCACGCCTCCGACAAGATGAAGTAATCTGGCGGAGATATTTATTCTACTTATTATTTTCTTTATTTATTAATTGCGAAGAGAAAATTTCGTTTTTAGAAAATTTAAGTATAAATTTGAACTAAGACTAAAAATATTGATACATTTCAATTTCAAAAATTGTTGATTTAAGTCTAATTTTCAAAAGTAGCACGTATTATTAGTCCGGTTAAGAGCTTATGGGAGAAAAAGTGACAAATTACACTTATGAGCTCTTAGGATTTCCAAATAATCCTTGCTTAGCATCCAACTCATACTTAACACTATCATTTTTCGTTCTTCGCGAATATTCGCGAACGCTTAGTCTAAAAGTTAAGGAACAAGCTAGAGCTCAACACGCTCGATCGGGTCAAAATTTATTCTCATTCTACCCAGCAGGAAAGTCAAAATTGTGACAAAACACTTATTTTATTTTTGGAAATTTTTAATTTTTTTGGTATTTTTCAAAAATTTTGGTGGTAAAAACGGGCTTACGTGAAAACAACGGCTGCAGGCATAATCAAATCGAAAGATCCCCCCATACTAGAACTAAACATCGTCCTCGATGTTTTACGAAGGGTTTCTACGCAAATCCTAAGCCGTTTATGAATTATGCTTAAAGATAAACGTTAGTCGATTAGATTTGGATATCGGATTCCCAATTGAAGCTGAGGATTTGAAGCTCGATTGATCAATGGACAAAACTTTGAGCACGAGAGGCTTCAAAATCCGGGACATCCTGGACAATAAACCAATACAAACACGAAACACGGATAATGGAAGAGGCGAGCCTCCTCACAACAACAAAACACTTATTCATTACTACTAAGCTAACATACTACTACTACGGATAAACTAGGATAAGCATGGGGTGCCTCCCACGAAGCGCTTGTTTTAGGTCACTTAGCTTGACCTAATCCCTGAATTCAATTGTCCTTAGGGAAAGTTTGGAGATCCGGGATATCCATAGCAGGGATATCCCCTCCAAAGTAGTGCTTAAGACGATGACCATTTACTTTGAAGTTTGGCCCGGAGTTTTGGGATAACTCAACGGTGCCATACGGAAATACTTGAACAATGGTAAATGGTCCTGACCAGCGGGATTTCAACTTGCCGGAGAAAATTTTCAATCTTGAGTTAAAGAGGAGGACTTGATCACCGACGTTGAAAACGCGGTTTTTGATCTTTGCATCATGGATCCTCTTAGTTTTCTCTTTATAAATCAAAGAATTTTCGTAGGCTTGATCACGCAGTTCACTTAATTCATTGAGTTGAACTTTGCGTTGATCACCCGCGGTTTTGAGATCAAAGTTTGCATGCTTAAGGGCCCAGTAAGCTTTGTGCTCCAACTCAACCGGCAGATGACATGCCTTTCCATATACAAGCTTGTACGGAGTGCACCCGATGGGTGTTTTGTACGCTGTACGGAAGGCCCAGAGAGCGTCATCCAGTTTGTCCGACCAAGAGGCACGATTTTCGCCCACGGTCCTTTCAAGAATTCGTTTCAAGCCACGATTCGATACCTCAACTTGCCCACTTGTCTGCGGGTGATACGCGGTGGAGAGACGATGAGTGACTCCATATTTAAGCATGACCTTTGCAAACTGGTCATTGCAAAAATGTGTTCCACGATCACTGATGATGGCACGGGGGGCACCAAATCTGGCAAAGAGAGATTTAAGAAATTTGCAAACTACTCGGGCGTCGTTGGTGGGGAGCGCCTTTGCTTCAACCCATTTTGACAGATAGTCGACCGCCACGAGTATGTATTTGTTGCCTCTAGAAGATGGGAATGGTCCCATGAAATCGATGCCCCAAACGTCAAAGATTTCACAAGACTAGGATTGGAATGTTTGAGGGCATCACATCCTTTTGTGAAATTTTTTCCTTGTCGCGGCACGGAGTCACAATGTTTATTTAACAAACTCGTGGGCAACTTTTTGTATATTGAAGGCCAAAAATCCCCCCGCATCAGAGAAGACCTTTTTGGCGGAGATTTGCACCATGATGTCCCCCGGTGGGTCCATTGTGGCAAGCTTCGAGAATGTCGAGAGCTTCTTTGCCGTGCACACACCGCCGGATCATTTGATCTGCACAGATTTTGAACAAGAAGGGGTCATCCCAGAAGTAGTGTTTGACATCTTTGAAAAACTTGTTTTTCTGTTGGGATGACATTCCCTTGACAATGAAATTCCCCCGATGGTAGTTTTGCGAAATCTGCAAACCATGGGTACTATCAACACGAAGAGCAAACCGATCCAAGAGCTTGCGAGAGGAAATGTTTCAGTTATTTCTTTTCACGAGTTTATTAATCTTGATGAGGGATCTCAAGTCTGAAAGATGATCGCGGCCAGATTCCTCCTGCTCCATTTTTGTCTCTGGATGACAACATCGAATTCTGGAGCAAAAGGATCCACCGCAATCATCTTGGCTTAGCATCTTTCTTAGCGAAGAGATACTTTATAGCAGAATGGTCGGTATACACTATGCTCTTAGACAAAACAAGATATGACCGAAATTTCTCAAAAGCATACACTACGGCAAGCAATTCTTTTTCGGTCGTAGTGTAGTGTGCTTGAGCTTCAGTCATGGTCTTGCTAGCATAGTGAATTGGTTGGAAATGCTTGTTCTTTCGTTGCCCTAGGACTGCCCCAATTGCAAAATCACTTGCATCACACATTAGTTCGAAGGGCAAGTCCCAGTCGGGAGCAATCAAAATTGGAGCCTCAGTCAATTTTCTTTTAAGTGTATTAAAGGATTCGATACACTCTTTTGAGAAGAAAAATGGAGTCTCTTTTTCAAGCAAATGAGTCATTGGGCGGGATATTTTTGAGAAGTCTTGTATGAACCGTCGGTAAAAACCGGCATGCCCAAGAAAACTTCGGACACCTTTCACAGTAGTCGGGTGAGGGAGCTTGGCGATAACGTCAACTTTAGCTCGATCGACCTCAATTCCTGATTTAGAGATTTTGTGTCCAAGAACAATGCCTTCTTTTACCATGAAATGGCTTTTCTCCCAATTGAGGACCAAATTGGTGTCTTCACACCGTTTTAACATCTTGTCCAAATGGGATAGGCATGTAAAGAAAGAATCCCTGAAGACTGAAAAGTCATCCATAAACACTTCCATCATTTTTTTGATCATGTCGTGGAAGATTGCCATCATACATCATTGGAACGTGCCAGGTGCATTGCATAGCCCAAAAGGCATGCGACGATAAAAAAAAAAAATAAAAGGCAAATTTTCCGTATGGGCAAGTAAAGGTTATCTTTTCTTGATCCTATTCTGGTCTATGGGAATCTGGAAAAAACCCGAAAATGCCCCCCCCATCGAGGAAACAATAGAATTGGGTTTCCCTCTGTCTTTCGAGCATTTGGTCCATAAGGTAATGGAAATGTCCTATTTCGGTAGCCTCAATTCAACTTTCTATAGTCGAATGCACACCTCCCACAGTACTTAACCCCACCTAGCAAACACACACAACCACACCCTGTGACCAATTGAGTCAGTATAAGATCATTTATTCATCTTCGTTTTTGAAACTGACAGTCATAGGCCACCCTCTTCGGAACACAATGCACCGGGCTTACCCACGGACTGTCTAAGATCGGATAAATCAATCCGGCGTCAAGAAGTTTTTCAACTTCTTTCTTGATGACGTCATGGATTTTCGGATTTACCCTCCTTTGATGCTGAACCGATGGTTCGTAGTCCTCTTCCATGAGAATTTTGTGTGTACAAAACTCTGGGTTGATACCCTTGATATCAGAAAGTTTCCCAAACGATGGCCGCATGTGGGACTTAAGAACCCCTCATTAGAGTGCCTTTTCCTCAGTCTTTAAGTTCTAATTGCAATTATGACGGGTAAAACTTGTCGTCACCTTCTCAAAAATGCATATTCCCAAATGAGGTGGCAAGCCTTTGAGTTCACCTTAGGGGCTCATTAACTGAAGAGTTTTCTAGAGGTTATGAGCATTCAAAGATTTTAAGATCTTTTCGAGTTTCTGGAAAATAATTTCCTTGATTGGGAGGTGGTGGTGAGGGATCACTATTAAGGATTGCTTCGAGGAGAAGAATGTCCCCATCAGGGTCATAATATGTTGGATCAACTTCCGGTGAAGTTGGATCATCTTCTATAGCAAGAAAAGAGTCGGCTCTTCAAAAAGGAGAAAAATCGAACTGACCCCGAATGGAGTTAAAGTGAGAAACAGTAGAGACGATTGGATCATAGTATGGAGTGGTATTGCCACTCGATACCACATTTGAGAAACCAAGAACTTCTTGAGAGTATTCTTTACAGGTCATATCAATGACGTCAATTCGGTTTGCCGTCATATGATTGTAATTAACTGTGTATCTCGAAGTCTGGTCCAGATTGAATGTAATGGCCTCTCTGCCAACACGAAGGGTTATTTCACCTTCGTATACATCGATTAATGCATGACTCATCTTTAAGAAACTCCTCCTAAGGATTAAGGGTACTCGAAGGTCAGGCTCAAAATCGACGACTATGAAATCTGCAGGAAATTGGAACTTTCCCACCGTCACATAGACGTCTTCAACGATACCGATTGGTTCAGAGATTGAACGGTCCGCTAACTCTAGCAAAAATTCATCCCCCATTGCAGTCGGGGTTAGTTCGGGAGAGAGAGATTTTTCCAGACGGAAAATATGGCATAAGATTCATGCTTGCGCCAGATCCGGCCAAAGGCGTTGCATGTATTAATCTTGAGAATTCACCTTAACCGAATGGAAAATCGCCATGTTCCCAAGTTTCTTTGGTAACTTGTTTAGGAAGACTGCTGAGGAAAATTCACATTCAAAAGGGTTCTAGCCCATTCACCCTCAAACTTTTCCTTGTTTCCGAGTTAAGGTTTTTAAGTCGAGGCGAATTTTGACATAAGCATCAAGCATACGTAAGCTAATTTCGAAACTCAAATCTCGAAAGATTTCATAGAATTTCTCAATTTGGTCGTTAGCTTTTTCACAACGTCTTTCATCATTTCTTCTTGAAGGAAATGGAATTGATGCTTTTTGGTTAGGCTTTAAAGCACTAACTAGAGCATTTACGGGCTCAAAGATTGATTCATGATGGACAATAGGGACAACCGAAGGTTGGACGTCTTCGATGCTTCCGTTATTAGTAGGAGGCATCGTATCCTTTATGACCTCGGGTTCACATTCTACTACTTTAGGAGAAGAAGTAGTATGAATCGTAGGTCCCTTGTAAGCTACACCACTTAGAGTGGTAATACCCTTTAAATCCTCCTTCGGGTTAGGAACAGTGTTACTAGGGAGAGTTCCCGAAGTAGAGGCGGTATTAGAAGTGAGAAATTTTGAAAGCATGTCCGTGAAATTGGTCAATTGATTTTGCATGTTTTGACCTTGAGTTTGCATGTTTCTCATCACAGCATCATTAGCCTTTACGTAGGCTTGGAAATCTTCCTTCGATACACCTTGAATCCGAGGAGCTGGAGCTTGATAGGCAGGAGCTTGATAAGCAGGAGGTTGAACAACCTGAGGTCGATAGATTTGACCTTGATGAACCGGGGGGTTGGTAAGCTGGAGCTTGATTAAAATTCCCTCGGTTTTGGTTGTAACGATTCTGATTGTTTCCTTGATTTTGCACATTATGATTGTTTTGAGCGGGAGGAAAACCGGGAGGTCGAATTTGATTTGAAATCGGGGATCGATAACTGGGGTTTCCTTGGTTGTAGTTAGCTGTGGCTGTTTGTGAGACATATTCTTGAATATTATCTCGATAAACATTGCCAATGGTGGCTGGACAAGTTTGGTAGGAATGAGCACCACCGCAAGTAACATAACTTTCCTCAACCGCTTTGACGGGAGTAGGAGCGGGAGATTGATTTTTCTTATCAAGAAGTAAAGCTTTCATCATATCTTTCAACTCAGCAACCTCGGAACTCGAACTCACTTTGGCAACAACCGGTTTGTTACGTGAATTACGAACTTTGGATTTGCTTTTAATGATCCTTAGGCAATCACGAGGCA
>BQNB010096909.1:0-25512 GCA_026074375.1 Tanacetum coccineum | reverse complement strand
CTGGCAGTACTAAGTTAGTACTGGCAGTACTAACTTCATTAGTGCTGTTGGCAGTATTAAGTCATATGAAGATTTATTCCTAACAATAAATATTTCTGTTTCCTTGATGGTTTTTCTGGATATTTCCAAATTCCTATCGATCCTATGGTACAAGAAAAAACAACATTCACATGCCCCTTCGGTACATACGCTTATAGGCGAATGCCTTTCGGATTATGTAATGCTCCAGCTACATTTCAAAGGAGCATGTTAGCAATCTTTCATGACATGATTGAAGAATCAGTCGAAGTATTCATGGATGATTTCTCCGTCTTTGGAAACTCTTTTGACAAATGCATAACCAACCTCGATAAAATGCTTCAGTGTTGTAAAGATGCTCATCTTTTCCTTGACTGGGAAAAATGTCACATGGTTGCGTGTGTAAGCACTAGTCAAATTTATATATGTATAGTATAAATCCCGTGACAATTCTTACCAATTACTTCTCAAACAAGAGAAATAAAAGGATAAAATCTCACTTAAGAAAACACAATACGTATATTTTTAACCGGGAAGTATTTCTTCTCGGGTCGTATCCCAACGAAGTCGTGAATTGAGATTCGGGAATAATTCGGATTCGAGTCAAGAATGGATAAAGGATTTTTTTGAATTTTGAATTACACTACGAATATAATAGCACAGTTAAACTATAGAAACGATTAAAGAAACTAAAAACAATTAACTAGC
This sequence comes from Tanacetum coccineum, assembly GCA_026074375.1. Lineage (NCBI taxonomy): Eukaryota > Viridiplantae > Streptophyta > Magnoliopsida > Asterales > Asteraceae > Tanacetum > Tanacetum coccineum. The sequence continues at coordinate 24,786 of BQNB010096909.1, read as the reverse complement.
ACGAAATTTTAATACACGAAAATTAAAAATGTGAGCTAAAACTGAAATTTAAAATCTAAGGCACTACTTTTAACAAATTTTGTCTACCTAAAAATCACAAATCGATCAAAGAAACAATCCACCTCAACACCCGAGAATTGTCTATCCGCCAATTCTCAACATCAATTACTTCCATCACTTTCTTGATATTCTTCGAAATTACGATCCAATGGATGATGAACCCATGTGGGCTGCCGACCGTGTTGTCGCTCCGACTCCCGGTTCCGCAATCACTATTCCTGAAACCGCAAACGAATTTGCCATTAAAGGTAACCACTTGACTCTCGTCAAAGGAAACCAATTTGATGGTAGAACCAAAACCGATCCTCATAAACACATTCATGAATTCCTCGGAATCTGCGATATGTTTAAATACAGAGATACTGAGAATGAAGCTGTCCACCTAATGATGTTTCTCTTATCATTCACTGGAGAAGCAAAAACATGGCTGGAAGAACTCAACGAAGAAACTATCAAAACGTGGGATGAACTTTGAACCTCTTTCATTAGCCGATTCTTTCCCCCAACTATTTTCGACCGACTCCTCGGAGAAATCCGTGCCTTTTCTCAACATGAAAATGAATCTCTAACCGATGCTTGGCTTCGTATGAAGGAAATGCTCAGAAATTGCCATGGTCATAATCTGTCCAAAGGCAATATTATCAAAATCTTTTACCATGGTCTCAACGAAATAACCCAAGAAGTTCTAAATGCCGCAGCCGGTGGTATTTTCCTCTATAAAACACCAAATCAAGCTTATCAGCTTCTCGAAGATAAAGTCTTACTCAAGCTCGACTGGGCTAAAAATCAAAAAACCAAATCATCTCTTAAGAAAACCGTTGCTTTCGCCGCTGAAGGTAGCAGTAATTCTGACACTGACAAAATTATGGCCCGAATGGATGCCATGACCATAAAAATGGATGCTCAGTACAAAGAACTCCAATCTCGTGCAAAACAACCAACACCCGATCTTGACGAAGATGACATGCCTATGTCTCGTGAAACCCATGTCTCGTGAAGAAGAAGCTAAATTTATGCAAACTTTTCGTAAGACTCGTTTTTACAATGATTACCGCGATCGAGACTCGAATCGCGATAATTGGCGTTCAAGCGGACGAAATGATTACAACCGAGATAACTATCGATCCAACACCGATGATAAATCCTATGGTCTTCAAAGACAATTCAACGATTTCATGAAATCTCAGCAATCAACCAACACTTTTGTCAAAGAGACATTCATGGACCTCAAAATTCAACTCGAAACAGTAGCCAAAAATCATCAAGCTTCAATCCAGAACCTTGAAACTAAGTTCGACAGACTCGCTGACAAGCAATCTGGTCGACCTTCTAGATCTCTTCCGAGCAACACTCAACTAAACCCACGAGGTAACAACTCTAAAGCCTATCAACCACCGCAATCTCGTAATGAGCATGTGCCGTATTTACAAGAAGTGGTAAATCCTATGATCCACCAGATAACCCAAATGATCAACAAAACAATTCTAAAACCCCTATCAACTTTGATAGCGATGATGAAGACGATGAACCTGCACCACAACCAAAAACTCAACCTCTGAAACCAGTCAAAGAAACACCGTTACCGAAACCATACAAACCAAAAATCCCATATCCTCAACGCCTAAGGAAAGAAAAAATGGAGGCCCAATACGGAAAATTCCTCGACATGATCCGAGCCGTCCGAATCAACGTTCCTCTTGTCGACGTCTTAGCCGGAATGCCTAACTATGGCAAATTTCTCAAAGAACTAATAAGCAACAAACACAAAATCGAACAAATTTCTGCCGCTTTTCTAAGCGATGAAAGTTCAGCAATGATTCAAAATAAAGTTCCACCCAAACTTGGAGACCCCGAAAGTTTTCTTATTCCATGTAACTTTAATAAAACTTTCTCCTGTAATGCTTTAGCCGACCTTGGTGCTAGCGTTAACCTCATGCCATATTCCTTATATGCGAAACTATCTCTCAAAACTCTTAAACCTACCAAAATAAGCGTAAGATTAGCCGACCGATCATTCCAATACCCTGTTGGAATAACTGAAAATATGCTCGTTAAAGTTGGTAAATTCACCTTCCCTGCCAATTTCGTTATTCTCAAAATGGAAGAAGATAGCAAAGTTCCTCTCATTTTGGGACGACCCTTTCTTCACACTGCTGATGCAGTCATTTGAGTTAAACAGAAACAACTCAATCTTGGAGTTGGGTCTGAACGAATGATCTTTAATATTGACTTTGCCATTAAACACTCTTATTCAAACGATGATACCTGTTTTAGTATCGATGTTATCGATGAAATCTTAGAAGAAGATTTCAACGCTCTTCTAGACGAAGGAAGCAAAATCCTCCATTCCATCGAAGGAACCGTTCTCAAGGAAGAAATCTTTTCTGAATTCGATAAATTCATAGCAATGGCTTCAAATGAAAACTATGACTCTTAGTCTGATGAAGAAGAACCGAAATTTAAGAAAATCACTATCAACACAGATTATAAAATCAAGACATCTCTCGAAAAACCTCCTACGGATCTCGAACTCAAACCTTTTCCTGATTACTTGGAATATGTATTTTTGGAAAAACCATCTTTTCTTCCTGTAATCATATCATCTCAACTCTCTACTCAAAACAAAAGCAAACTTGTATCTGTCCTTAAAAAACATAAAGAAGCATTTGCCTGGAAAACAACAGACATTCCTAGTATCTGCCCATCATTTTGCAAACATAAGATACAACTTCTGGATGAGAAAAAGCCAGTTGTCCAAAAACAGAGAAGCTTAAATCCAAATATGCAAGAAGTTGTTAAAAAAGAAATCGTGAAACTCTTAGATACCGGTATTATTTATCCAATTCCCGATAGTCCTTGGGTTAGTCCTATTCACTATGTACCAAAGAAAGGCGGTATTACAATAGTCACAAACAAAAATGATGAACTTGTCTTAACAAGAACTGTTACGGGTTGACGAGTATGCATCGATTATCGTAAACTCAATGAAGCAACCGTAAAAGATCATTTTCCTTTACCGTTTATGGATCAAATGTTGGAAAGACTCGCAAGAAATAAATATTTCTGTTTCCTCGATGGCTTTTCTGGATATTTCCAAATTCCTATCGGTCCTATGGATCAAGAAAAAACAACATTCACATGTCCCTTCGGTACATACGCTTATAGGCGAATGACTTTCGGATTATGTAATGCTCCAACCACATTCCAAAGGTGCATGTTGGCAATCTTTCATGACATGATTGAAGAATCCGTCGAAGTAATCATGGACGATTTCTTCGTCTTTGGAAACTCTTTCGACAAATGCCTAAACAACCTCGATAAAATGCTCCAACGATGTAAAGATACTCATCTTGTCCTTAATTAGGAAAAATGTCATTTCATGGTCAAAGAAGGAATTATGCTTGAACACAAGGTGTCTGGCGCAGGACTTGAAGTCGATAAAGCAAAAATCAACATAATCTTAAAACTTCTACCCCCTACTAAGATCAAAGGTGCTAGAATCTTTCTAGGATATGCCAGTTTTTACCGACGATTTATAAAAGACTTCTCAAAAATTGCCCGACCTCTAACTAAGTTGCTTGAAAAAGATACTCCGTTTGAATTCGACGATGGCTGTCGAAAGCATTCGAATTATTAAAAGAGAAACTCACATGTGCTCCTATGATCGTAAGCCCAAACTGGAATCTTCCATTTGAACTTATGTGTGATGCAAGTGATTTCGCAGTTGGAGCTATCTTAGGTTATAAAGATGGTAAAAACTTTCACCCGATCTACTTCGCAAGCAAAACTCTCAACCCAGCTCAACAAAAATACACCATAACCGAGAAAGAACTTATGGCTGTAGTTTTTGCATTTGACAAATTTAGATCCTATCTTATACTATCAAAAACTATTGTTCACACTTATCACTCAGCTCTTAAACATCTATTTAAGAAACAAGACGGGATTCTACTCTTACAAGAATTCGATATAGAAATCAAAGATAAAAAAGGTACAAAAAATGTTGCTGCAGACCACTTATCTCGGATTGATAATAACGAGACAAGTGATGACAGTGAGGTTGACGACAACTTTCCTTGAGAAACCCTTATGGAAATTAACACCAGAGATAAACCATGGTTCGCAGACTTTGCAAATTATTTGGTGGGTGATATTATACCAAAAAGGATGACGTACCAACAAAAGAACAAATTCTTCTCTGACCTCAAACACTTCCTTTGGGAAGAACCCTATCTTTTCAAAGTATGTTCTTTCGGTATGATCAGACGTTGTGTATCTGGACCAGAAACTCGAATTATTTTAGATCAATGTCACCAAGGACCAACCGGTGGACATTATGGACCAAACATAACTGCTAAAAAGGACATAGATTCAGGTTTTTACTAGCCAACAATCATAAAAGAAGCTCATACTCTAGTTCAACTTTACGAAGCATGCCAAAAGATGGGAAATATATCAAAACGTAATGAGATGCCCTTAACCAACATTCAAGTATGCAAATTTTTTGATATATGGGGTATCGGCTTTATGGGACCGTTTCCAAAATCATATAAGTTTGAATACATTCTTGTCGCTGTCGACTATGTATCTAAATGTGCCAAAGCTCAAGCTTTACCAGCCAATGATGCCCGATTTGTTATTGCTTTTCTAAAGAAACTATTCTGCCGATTTAGAATGCCCAAAGCTCTAATAAGCGACCGGGGTACTCACTTCTATAACAAGATAATGGAAAAAACCATGAAAAGATATTGAGTTAGTCACCGTTTCTCTACATTATACCACCTTCAAACAAGTGGTCAAGTTGAAAACACAAACAGAGCCCTCAAAAGAATTCTTGGAAAAACCGTTAAAGACAATCCTGCTATTTGGTCAAGAAAACTTGATGACGCTCTGTGGGCTTTTCGTATTGCTTACAAAACACTAATTGGTACAACATCGTACAAACTAATATATGGAAAAAATTGTCACCTGCCATTTAAAATTGAACACCGTGCATACTGGGAACTTAAAAATTGCAATCCAGATCTTATCGCTGCTGGTGAAAAATGAATGTTTTAGTTACAAGAATTAGACGAACTTAGACACCAAGCCTATGAAAACTCTCGACTGTACAAGGTAAGAACCAAAGTCTGGTACGATAGAAAACTAAGAATGAGAAAAGAATTCAAACATGGAAACAAGGTTATGCTTTTTCACTCAAAGTATAAATTCAAACAACTGAAACTCATATCTCGTTAGCTAGGACCATACGTAGTGAAACATCAATATCCATCCGGATATGTTGAACTATATGGAAAAGATGGAAAAACATTTATTGTTAATGGCCATCGACTTAAACTATATCATGAAGAAGAAGAATATAATGACCAAAGGGAAGCAGTCACTCCCTTCTTCCCCAAAGAATGAACTCCAGAAGCAGAGTCTAGCTAATGACTCTTTTAAAAATTAAGCGCTTCTCGGGAGGCAACACGTGCTTTACTTAAGTGTGGAGGAGTCCCTACTCCATACAACTCCACTCGTATCCTTTATTTATTTATTTATTTATTTTTTCTAAAAAATATATATATTTTCTTTTTGTGTGTTTACTTTTATGCAGATAATATAGCTTAAAGATTGAAAATTATAAAGTATGCTCAAAGATAGCTTTCTCGCAAGCTACATTTCTCCATGACCCAGGAAGTACCGTTTTCCCTTAATTTTCCCTATTCTCTAGTTTATCAGTTATCACATTGAGAGCAATGTTCAACTTAAGTGTGGAGGAGAGCCAAATGGGAAAAATGAATCATATCCCTCCATGTTTGCCCTGCCAAAATTTTAACGAAAATTTCAAAATTAATATATGTTTTCAATATAAAAAAATGCTCTTAGTAAGGCAAATCCACCTGAATTAACATTATAATTAGAACAACCTATTCCACTAAATTGTGAGAATTATAAGCCTTATAATATATTCGTGTACCCACCTTTGGTACCTAAGATAATTGATGCCTTTAGCCTGTTTGAGTTAAGGTTTAAATGCAATTGCAAGTGTCTCATTCGTCATTATGGCTGTGTATTTGTAATTTGTCGCCTTTTCTGGAATAGTGGTATTGGTTGATAATTATATTTGAGTGAGCCGGTAATTTAGAAGCTCTAGAACTTGTGCTTGATCATCATTTACTAGACCAAAGCCTGTTTAATCATATGAGGAAAAATTAATCCCGCAAGTTCCTATTCTTGCAAGTTGCTGAAGTACCTAAGTGAAGAAGTTAAAATTGAAAGAAAAAGTTATGTGCCAAGCCTTAAGTTATCATGGTAAAAAAAGAGAAGAAAAAAATATATAGATAGTAGTTCAATGAAATAAAGACTTAAGTTCCGGCACATGAAGATTTGTATATGCTATTATCCCTCATCAGTATCAAGTTCTGCCCTTCGGCCATGTTTATGTGTCAAGTACAAGCATATGGTAGCTGTCTAGATTACGCCTTTGCAAACTGAGTGTCTTCACAAAAATATATAAACCCTATCTGAGTGGCTCGAGTGAATTACAAAATCAAACACATTCCCCTGTGAGGTGCTATGTTATATGTCTATGCCTGAAAAATTAATCAATATGCAAACTTTTGCTAAAAAAATCTAAATTTTCTCCACGTCACGATAAATGATCTTATTTTCTCGCTTTGATTGCTTGAGGGAAAGCAATAGCTAAGTGTGGAGGGATTTGATAATGCCTAAATTATACATGTTTTCGGTGGCGTTATTTATACATATTTTATCATTTCTCATGAACTTTTGATACTTAATAGCATGAAATACTTACATGTTTACTTGAAGACATCCCGAGCTCAAAATAAACAAAGATCAAGTACTTATACACTTTGGAAATCAAAATCCAAGAAAAGATAAAGTCTCAGCTGAAAAGTACAATTGTGCGCCGCACTTTCCCATTGTGCACCGCACTTCTCCCCAATGTCAAAGAATTAAAAGCTAAGTCAAAATAGTGCATTAACTCCCTAAGTACGCCGCACAAATTACTTTGTGCACCGCACTTCCCATCTGGCTATGAAAATTAAATAAAGTCATAAATACTTGCGCATTAACACCTCATGTGCGCCGCACTTATAAAATTATGTGCCGCACTTTCACCCTAAAATCAGCCTATAAATAGGAGACGAATTTTCACCACAAATCATCCCTTCATACTCATTTCTCTCATATCACACACACTCTCTCTCTCTCTGCCCTATGATATCCTAAACTCTTTCTAATCCTTTTCCAAGGATAAAAACCATACCTTTTGAAGATTCAAGATCAAACAACCAAGAACGAAGAAGAGCACCACCTTAGTTTATTGAAATAATGAAGTTTCTTGTTAAATCAAGTTTTGTTATGATCTACATAGCCATGAGAGGCTAATTCTCTCACGACGACTCGGTGAAGTTATGATAATGAATAAGTGTTTGGTATGATTGTGATCTTATTAATCTTAAGCTTATGGTGCACCCCTATTATATCTTATCTTGTCGGTTTTGCTTATGAACTTAGATTATATAATCGTATCGGTATAGATCGAAAGACCCGTTATGATCTATATGGTTTTAAAGATTTGTATATGGTCTTTATCAACAAAATAAGCTTTGATATAATAAGTTAACTGGATCATTTGAGTGAAACATCTGGTCTAGCCGACTAAATATAAGTCTTAAGATAATTAAGTTAATTTGTGAAAACGTTTTTTGACGAGAAATCCTTTATATAAGTTAAGGTTCCATCTTGGAGGTCTTAATCATTATCACTACTTATGAATTTGTTTCAACTATCCGAGTATTCATCTTTATTATCACTGAGTAAAACAAAAGTTATTTTCAAAATTGTTAAAGTCTTTTTTCTTTTTGATTATTCGAACACTACTCAAATCTCTGTGGACGACCTGGTCTTACCTAAAAAATATTATACTATATACGTGAGTTATACTTTTACCCGTGTGTTTCCCTATAATAAAATTGGTATTTTCAGTCATTATAAATTTAAAGCTTTTAAAACACATCACAACACTATCACAACAGATAGAAATAGGTGCTATAGGTTTGGACCACAATGGAATCTCAAGGAGCAAGTTTTTCAACCATTCAGCTTCCTTACCAGCAGCTGCTAAAGCCACAAATTCAGATTCCATTGTTGAACCAGTAATGCAAGTTTGCTTCTTGGAAGCCCAAGAAATTGCACCACCACCAAGCAGGAATACCCAACCACTTGTAGACGAATTGTCCTCAGTGTTGCTGATCCAGCTTGCATCAGTGTAACCTTCCAACACTGAAGGATAACCAGTATATGTCAATCTATAGTCCATGGTTTTCTTCAAGTACTTCAGTACCCGCTGAATTGCTTGCCAGTGCTGAGTACCAGGATTACTAGTATACCTGCTCAGTTTACCCACTGCAAAAGCAATATCAGGCCTTGTACAAGTCATGGCATACATTAGGCAGCCAATCACCCTAGAATACTCAAGTTGAGATACAGCCTGACCATTATTGGGCATCAGCTTCTCACTTGTATCCATAGGAGTACTCACTGGAGTGCAATCAAAGTAATTGAATTTCTTCAGTACCTTCTCAATATAGTGAGACTGAGAAATTGCTATTCCATTACTTCCATGTTTAATCCTTATACCAAGGATAACATCAGCCTCCCCCATGTCCTTCATAGAGAACTTTGATGACAAAAATTCCTTTGTCAGGTCAACCTGAACTTGGTCAGTTCCAAAGATTAGCATGTCATCAACATATAGACAAATGATGACTCCTTTACTAGATTCATCAAATTTTCTATATACACATTTGTCAGCTTAGTTAAGTAAATAACCATTAAACAAAACCACTTCATCAAACTTTTGATGCCATTGCTTAGGTTCCTTGATGATGTGTCATTTTATACACTATTTCGGGGTCATTTAACCCCCTAAATCATGCAAATATGCCAAGATTATGTGCTTAAATGTTTGTTTTCAGGTTTTTAGCACTTCGATGATATTTGGAGGAAATACACGTGACTTGGGCTCATTTGGAGAAAAACAGACAAGATTACGGACCTACACCAATTCCATGAAGAAGTATTGTTTACAGAGCGTGGGGACGGCGTCGCAGGCATAAAGCGACACCGTCGTGATCCATCTAGTGACGGCGTCAGAGACTTATTGACGGCGTTAGAGACTTAGTGATGGCGTCAGGACATGGCTGACTTAATGAGGATCTAGAATCATCCACGTGGCGACGGCGTCAGGATTACAACGCGACGCCGTCGCAGCGATATATCTATATATACTAAAATAAATATTTCTGTCATGAACAGTAACTTTTATAAAAATAGTTTTATAAAAGTATTAATTGTCGTAAACTCGCGAAATTCATAACTCGTTCATTTTTAATTAAAAAATTACGATTCTTATCATTTTAGAATCCTAAGAATATGTATAATTTGTTAAAAATGCCAAACTTGCTGTTTGAATAATTTTTATAAAAAGTTTTTATAAAAACTCTTTTACAACTCCGTTTATTAACGTATAACTTGTTTTTACCGTAACTTTTTCGTTATTTATCCGTTTGACAAGTTTGTTACCTTTTCGGAATCGTCATGATGTGTAGAATTTTATAAAAACATAAAATAATATGTTACTTACAAGAATTTTGGACAGAATGTGGGATTGAATTTGCTAGGTCCATTATATATATAGTAGTTCAAAGAAATAAAGGCTTAAGTTCTGGCACATGAAGATTTGTATATGCTATTATCCCTTATCAATATCAAGTTCCGCCCTTCGGTCATGTTTATGTGTCAAGTACAAGCATATGGTAGCTGTCTAGATTATGTCTGTGCAAATTGAGTGTCTTCACAAAAAAATTATAAAACCTTATATGAGTGGTTAGAGTGAATTACAAAATCAAACACATTCCCTTGTGAGGTGCTATGTTATATGTCTATGCCTGAAAAGTTAATCAATATGCAAACTCTTGCTAAAAATCCAAATTTTCTCCACGTCACGATAAATGATCTTATTTTCTCGCTTTGATTGCTTGAGGGCAAGCAATAGCTAAGTGTGGAGGGATTTGATAACGCCTAAATTATACATGTTTTTTGGGGCGTTATTTATACATATTTTATCATTTCTCGTGAACTTTCAACACTTAATAGCATGAAATACTTGCAGGTTCACTTGAAGACATCCCGAGCTCAAATTAAACTAAGATCAAGTACTTATCACTTCAAAAATCAAGATACAAGAAAAAGATAAAGTCTGAAGCTGAAAAGTGCAATTGTGTGCCGCACTTACCGAATTATGCGCCGCACTTCTCCTCAAAGTCAAAGAATTAAAGACTCAGTCAAAATAGTGCATTAACTCCTTAAGTACGCCGCACAAATTTCTTTGTGCGCCGCACTTCTCATCTGGCTACGAAAATTGAATGAAGTCATAAATACTGGCGCATTAACACCCAATGTGCGCCGCACTTATAAAATTATGCGTCGCACTTTCACCCCAAAATCCGCCAATAAATAGGAGACAAATTTTCACCACAAATCATCCCTTCATACTCATTTCCCTCATATCACACACACTCTCTCTCACCCTTATGATATCCTAAATCCTTTTCCAATCCTTCTCAACCATAAACACCATACCTTTTGAAGATGCAAGATCAAACAACCAAAAACGAAGAAGAACATCATCTTGGTTTATAGAAATAATGAAGTTTCTTGTTGAATCAAGTTATGTTATGAACTACATAGCTATGAGAGGCTAATTCTCTCATGACAACTCGATGAAGTTATGATAATAAATAAGTGTTTGGTATGATTGTGATCTCATTAATCTTAAGCTTATGTTCCACCCCTATTATATCTTATCTTGTCAGTTTTGCTTATCAACTTAGATTATATAATCATATCGGTATAGGTCGAAAGACCCGCTATGATCTATATGGTTTTAAAGATTTGTCTATAGTTTTTATCGTTTGTGTCGAGAAATCCACTTTCATAAATTGATAAACAAAATAAGCTTTGATATAATAAGTTAACTGGATCATTTGAGTAACACATCTAGTCTAGCCAACTAAATATAAGTCTTAAGTTAATTAAGTTAATTTGTGAAAATGTTTTCTAACGAGAAATCCTTTTTATAAGTTAAAAGCTCCATCTTTAAGGTCTTAATCATTACCACTACTTATAAATTATTTTCAACTATCCGAGTAGTCATCTTTATTATCACTGGTAAAACAAAAGTTATTTTTAAAATTGTTAAAGTCTATTTTCTTTCTGATTATTCGAACACTACTCAAATCCCTATGGACATCCTTGTCTTGCCTAAAAATATTGTACCATATATGTGGTTTATATACTTGTACCCATGTGTTTCCCTATAATAAAATTGGTATTTTAATCATAATAAATTTAAAGCTTTTGAAGCACATCACAACTCAACTGAGTTAATAACTAGAAAAGAAAGACATGACAAGAAGAATAGATATGACAGAAAAGACTCAAACAACAACATCAACAACCAAGATTATTCAAACCCTTCGTTACATAACAATAAACAACAACAAATCCTCATCACTGAATATTCCCATCCTCCTCCACACACAACCACTACTACATCAAATCCCATCTCCATCCAAGACTCGAAACAAAACAAAAAAGATCTCAGGTTCTTCTTGTTCATGTCTTACATCAAGATATGACCTTTAAAAGGTCACTGGCATGAATGAAAAAATCATATTCGATCTGTAATACCTAAAAAAATACCCTTTCTTTTATTTTTGAAAATAAAGATAGAATCATAACAATTATGTTATTTTCGATCTTAGTTTTGTTTTAAGAAAACACTTAAACCTACCCGAGACCCTCGATAGGATCTTGAAGCCATCGTTCTTATGGTTTGACACATGGTTTACATAAGCAAAAAGTATCAAAACGGGATAAGGTGGATTTGATTATTGTTGTATGGATTGTAGAGGAAGGAGATTGATTTATCGTTTGTTTGTATGATCTTATTTGGTTTATCTATGAAGATATAGATCTGTGTTTAGTGATGTGATAAGATGAGTGACTGCGTGAATATTGAGAAATCAGTGATGGGGGCGTGAGTATAAGATAGGTTATGAGAATAATTTGGGTTTGTTACTAGCTTATATATCCCTTAAAGTTAGGGTATTAACGTGTGTCTATGGGCTGGTACTACTGGAGGAGATATGGGCCTTGCAAAATGTTGTTATAATTTGGTTTGGGCTGTCTACATATCCAAAAATTCACATATCTCACAAGCTTTTTTGTTGTTGCTAAGAATGCATATAAGCTAAAAATTGGTGATATTATGGTTAATGTTTTAGTAATTTTGGATGAATGGGCTGAATATTCCAAAAGATCACGTGGCTTGAATTTTGTTAAATTTGGACTTCGCAATGACAAAGTGACTAGATTAATTTTTGAGACCGGGATCAATTCTTATAAAGAATCATTGGAACTTAAATTATAATGGCTAGTTTTGGTATTAACTTTTTAAGTGACTACAGAGTTGATTGGGTATCACTTATTTAAGATTGAAGTTGGATTTCACGAAGACGTGTACTTATTTTATTTTGAAGTCGGGCTTGGTTGGATGCATGACTTTCAATGATAACTTGCACGGACTTAAGATTTAGGATAAGACGTGGGTTATCTAGTTACCAGCAGTCAGGATTCATGGTTGAAGGCCCAGATAACTATCACTTAAGGGAGTTACGTTGTAGTGCTCAGTGTCACACGCAGAAGATGATGTGGATAATCGAAAGAAGTGATGAAAGTATCATACTTTGTCTGGTGGGTATAGAGTACTTAGAGATTTGCATGGAGCATAAATTCTCTACATCGTTCTTCCAACATCAGTGCAAGCTTAAGTCGCAAGAACGGGGAATTCTACTTCAGTTTCAAGTTTGGTATATCGAGTTTACTCCATCAGTGGTTACTTCAAATAGCCTACAAAGGGGTTGGTAAAAAGATAGCCAGAGAGAGTTTATGAGAAGAGATTTGATCAGCACTTGTTTCTCACGGGATAGATTTGGTCTAATTTATTCTTCACATAAGTATTCAAGTATATGTGCGTACAAGGTTTTGCTGATTCTGAGGTATTGAAACCAACAAGGGAGAAGGAGTGGATACACCAGAACGCACAACAAGTACACATGATAGAGCCCATACCTTCTTCTTATTTAAGGTTATACAGGGAAGACAAATGTCAAAACCGCAGAGAAAATCACTTAACTTATTACTTCCAGGTGCATCACTTCAACTACATGGGGGAAGAGATATCTTGATACTTTTGAGTATGCATTATTTGAACTTCCAGGGGGAAGTGTTGTGAGAATAATTATTCAAGTGTGAGAAGATACATTGTTGATCCAGTTAATCTTTCCCTGAATGGTTAATCACTAAGCTTATTATCAAAGGAGCAATAATATTTGATATGGTTTGCTACTAATTCTGTTGTGCACTTAATGATTCTAAGCTTGTAAGAAAGCTTTGAAACTTCTCAAGAGAGGATTGCTGGTTCAAGGGGAAGCTAATAAAGCTTCTAAATCAAGAATATGCAGCATGAATTAGGGGGAAGCTGATTCAGAAGCTTCTCCTTAACCAGAAGTGTATGGGTTACCTAGTTCATGCTTATTGCAATATTTCTCCTATAAGGTACTACAAGGATGATTCATGTCGGAGTGCAGACTTAAAGTCAAAGACCACAGAAGACATCATCAGCATTGGAAGCTTCATGGAAGTTCTTGTTCTTATTTAATATGTACTTGTTAGAAAAATATTGTAAGTAATTATGTAAATCATCCTATGGGGGAAGATTGTTGGGATTTCATTTTATGTGATGACATTACGGAATTACCATAGTTTATCATAGTCACATATGCATGGACTATAATAGGCAATGTGGTACAATTTAGAAGCATATGGACTATAAATACCCCTCAATGGCTTCCATAGAGGGGTTGAGACTCTTGTATTCTTTCACTTCTCATATTATTTTACACATTTCTTTATCTCTCTACTTTCTCTCTCTAAACATGACAATCTTATGGTTTGAGTCTCCCCGACCCCTGGATCAATGATTCTTTAAAACTAACAGTATATATAATTCAAACGATAAATAAATGAGAAACGATCATAACATCAGTAAATTCATAACTAGGCCAGCACTAGAAGTCCTTAGCCATTCATAGCAACAACAAGGTAATAAATAATATAAGAGATCTAGGATTGAACCATCATAATTCTTACAAGTTATGTTTCTGAATGATTAATACAAAAAGTAAGATAAGTGACTTCTCCCTTGGAATACTGGTGGAATTCTTCGACTTATGGAAGCTTGTATCGCGCCTTGGTTCTCTGTTGGAAGGCTTGATGTCGAATGTGCAGAATGAGGGCTCTATTTATAAGTTTTGTATTTGTTATGGCGTAATTGATGAGTTGGGTTACACCGTAACCATGCTAATGTGGGCTTCCATAATCCAGGCTTAATATATGTTATGGCGTAATTGTATAGACCAGGTTACGCCATAACCATGACTAGGATGCGTCATCGTTCTTCAACGTGGCAAGTTACAGCGTAATTCTGACGAAGCAGTTACGCCGTAACTGAGGTGGTGACAAATTTCTTATTTAATTTAGTTACAGCGTAACTCCTACGGGGTAGTTACGCTATAACTGGCCTTGAGATTTTTCTTTTGCTTGTTTTCCATGTCTAAATCCTGCGTCTCTTGCTCCAATACTCGTATTCTTCTTGTAAACAAAATATGAAGTGATTAAGTATCATTTTCAGGCATTTAAACAATATTTACAAGCATTTTGATAGGGATTTTGATACTAAAAAGTATTAACTATTTGATGTTATCAATTATCCCCCCACTTGACTTCTACTTGCCCTCAAGTAGACCTGTTAGAATAATTCATAAAAAGATTTCCCAATTTAACTTAGAGAAATAAATCCATAATTTAATTATGCTAAAATACATCAAAGTCGAACACCTCACGAAAAGGGGATCAAAATCACTCAACTCTTACTAGTCTAAGTGTTTCATTTTCGGGGTGATCACTCAACTACACTGTCATAGCATGTATTCTATCATATGCTCAAAAAGCACACAAATCTACACCAGCTAGAATTAGGGTCTAAACAGCTCTTAAAGGCAACATGGGTGACACAAACAAGTTTAAACAGGTGATTGACTCTTTCCGACACCATTGTTCTAGAAAAGGCGACAAAACCACACATGCTCGCCTGAATCCATAAGCGAGACACATGTGATTGCTCAACTCCTTAACTCGTGCAGGCAAAAGGTCAGAATCGTTATAAAAGGTACGATAAGACATGGGATGCACATTTAATTAGTGTTAAATAAAATAAACACAAAACAAATAGTCTAAATAATCTAAGGTGGTCATAACCGGCTACTGTCCATCTATGAGTTCAAGTGTCCAAGCGTAGAAACCTGATCCAAATAATAATAATAGGCTAGTATTGGATGTAATAGTGAATTTCTGCCTTGAAATGATATACTAGTCCAACCTTCAACATCATCAGATGGCTTATATATGCACCATCTCCATATCTCGAACAACTTGTTGGTTTTATAACACGTAACCAACATCAGTATGCTACATAACTTTAAACTATTTTTTTACAATATTCAACATACATATTCCCCCACTTGAGATGAATAATATCAAAAGTGATGATATAGGGGGGGTCTTCATAGATTAAGAGTGATAGGTCTTCCATGAACGCGTAAAATTTCCGAGCCCATTCCCCCGAACCATGGATTTAAGTAGCCAGGAATTTCAACACAAAGAAAATAAAGAATTAAAGGGTTGGCTAAGGCAAAATGGTGTAACGAAACATTAACATAAAGGGTTAAAACAAGGATTGGCTCAACAAGGTGATCTAAGGGTATCTTGCACTAAAAATGAGTGCAACAAGGGGTTTTAACATAGGAGGTCGACTAGTCAGTGTAATAAGTCGATAAACACACACAACATTACACATATGGGTTGTATTTTGGGTTAATTCCTAAATGTTGCCTTTTTGAATAGTCTATTCCTGCTAATCAATTAGGTCTTGAAATGATGTACATGCTAAGTTCTAAAGTCTATAATACTACCGGCACACTTATATTTTGGTGGATTTTTGTATAATAAATTAAAACGGAATCATTAGGCTTAGCCTCACCAATTGAAATAAAGGGTAATAGTGTGCTCGGCAAAGATTTATTCTAGTTTAGTAAGAAAAACATGTCAAAAATTTTAAAATGAGAAAACTAGAAAATTGAAGGCAAACATAGGTCAAGTGGTGATTCTACTCCCATCCCCCCACTTGATTTGTACAATGTCCCTATTGTAAATTTAAAGAAATGAAAATTCAAAAATAAGAGTAGAATTAGAACGAGATACTCCCCTGAGCGTTGCTCTGTACTTCGAATAATAATGGCAAGAGATGAACTCTTGACAAGCGTATCCTGGGAAAACTCTTAATCCCCTGAAATCACTAAACAAACTACATGCATTAAACGTTCAAAATAAAATATACAGGAAAACCTAACTCACTTTCATAGGAATCATGGTTGCATTTAGCATATGAAACAATCATAACATCAGTAAATTCATAACTAGGCCAGCACTATAAGTGCTTAGCCACTCATAGCAACAATAAGGTAAGAAATAATGAAAGAGGTCTTGGATTAAACCATCATAATTCTTACAAGATGTGTTTATGAATGATTAATACAAAAAGTAAGATATGTGACTTCTCCATTGGACTATTGGTGGAATTCTTTGACTTCTGGAAGCTTGTATCGTCCCTTGGTTCTCTGTTTGAAGGGTTGATGTCGATGTGCAGAATGAGGGCTCTATTTATAAGTTTTGTATTTGTTATGACGTAATTGATGAGTTGGGTCTACGCCATAACCATGCTGATGTGGGCTTCTATAATACAGGCTTAATATATGTTGCGGCGTAATTGTATAGACTAGGTTACGCCGTAACCATGACTAGGATACATCATCGTTCTTCAATATGGCAAGTTACAGTGTAATTGTGACGAATCAGTTACATCGTAACTGAGGTGATGACTAATTTCTTATTTAATTTGGTTACGGCGTAACTCTTGCGGGGTAGTTACGCCGTAATTGGCCTTGAGATTCTTCTTTTGCTTGTTTTCCACGTCTAAATCCCGCGTCTCTTACTCCAATGCTCTTATTCTTCCTATAAACGAAATATGAAGTGATTAAGTATCATTGTTAGGTATTTAAACAATATTTACAAGCATTTTGATATGGATTCTGATACTAAAAATATTAATTATTTGATGTTATCACATACGATGAAATTATGGTATTCCATAAGAAACGACATCGTGAGTCAATCTCACAATTCATTATATGAACTTATACTCTTTAGCTTACATAGTTTCCATCTAATTCAAACAAAATGGCATCAATATTATTTTTAACCAAATCGCATTCTTTATCTTATAAGGCTTTTATCAAGTCAATGACTTTATGTGTATGTTCTAACAAGAAAACATAAACATTATATTTTTACTATCCGTTATAAGTCTTTGATCAAGTCAATGACTTCATGTACATGTCTTAACAAGAAGACATAACAAGTTAACTTCTTACTTTACGTTATAAGTCTTTTAACAATTAAAAGAATTAATGTACATGTCTTAACAATAAGACATAACAATATTAAACTAAACTAAGTATGAGCGCCAACTCTTGGCCTCAATAATAATTTCAAGTTAATTTAGAACTTTATGTTTATGACTTTCCAAGAAAACATAATCATATACCTTACCATTTTATCTTGAGATATTTTCTTAATAGGGAAACATACATTTTATGTGTAGGAATCCTAGTATAATATTCATTTTCTTACTTTGTTGTCAAGAAAAACCACTAGTTTGTTTGTTCCTAAGGCCAATATGTTAATGTCACAGATAGAATATGAATTAAGTTAAGCTCAAATCATACCAGTATAGCTAGTGTATATAGAAATCTTCGGATTAATAAAGAATCGTGCATAACTATCATATAGATAATATAACTGGAAGCGACATCTCAAAGACAACAAGTTATCAAATATAATATACTGTAATTCTTACTAAATGAAGAAGTTTCACAGTTTAGAAATTAATTTTTATATCAAGTTAAGTTAGAAATAAAGTGAGAAGCCTATAAGGAAAAAGCTCATAGCTCCCATTGAATTCAACAACGTTGCAAGTATGTCATCTATATACATAAAATGCATTGCTCCTACTAGATCAGTCAACATTATGAGTGTTCCTTTACTAGTGAAAAGTAAATAGCAATTTATTTATCTTTTCATTTCTTAAATGTCTACACATTATTGCTAATGTGAGTCGCATGGACTAGTAAGCAAGTACTTAGATATCAATGGAAGTGTGTTCAAGTTCTATAGATGATGGACTAGCCATCTACGCTATTCATTAACTTGAAAAAAATTGGTATGCATTTCCTCCTTAATTGGTCTACTTTACCACAAGGGTGTATGGCGCCTTTATTGGGTTAACGGAAACAACTAGGTAAATAATGCTAGTTATTACCTTCACCACTTTTGCGGTGATATTTCCGTCTTTCACTCAAAACTCATAAAGTATCTTGACTGCATTAAGATCTTATCATTTGGTAGCTATAGAAATGAGTTATCTAGTTATCCAAGTGTCTTATATAATTCAAAAGATTTCAAAAACAGGTTAAAGGGTATTGAAGCCTACTTGAAAAATAATAAGTGTAAACTACTTAACCTTGTAAGTTTTCTATGAGTTAGATTAGAATTAGAATAATTCTGTCGTTCTTATTATCGTTTTCTCACAAGAAAAAAAGGATAGGAATGTGTCTATCTTCCTCGCAAGGAAAAGAGACATGGTTTGTATTTTACAAGAAAAGAACAAACTCTTATTTATGTTTTACGTTGCATTAATAAATTAAAAGAACTTACAAAGTTCATTTTGTAGTATTTTTTATAATTATTATCTTTAAAAATTAACTACCAAATGTTTTAAAATAAAATAATTAATTTTATAAGGGACTAAGATTCAACTTGAAATTCCAACATCACATCAGTTGATCTGCTAGAAAAGGTGAATTCAAAAGGTAATCAACAAGTGATAATTGCCTCATTTGAAACTCTTAGGTCGAATGGGGACCAAGGCACTATTATCTAGAATAATAATGTCAAGATCAAGGCACTGTTGTCCAGAAAAATAATGTCAAGTTGGCAAGTTTCGTCCCATCGTATGCCTTGGGTTAAGGATCTCACCCGCTTAACTCGATTTAAGTTGTCAAATCAAAAACTGTGTATAATCGCACTAGGTCTCACGCATAGTGGATAAAACACCTTGGGTTGCAATTCACATACGTCTCACGTAGAGTAATAAAAATTGCAAGTGTTCTCATAATTGGATGGCATAGACTTAATTAAATAGGCATATAAAATTTTGATGAAACATGTATACCAAAAAATGTGTACGAGAAAGCATGCATACATCCTCGTATCACAAGTTTTAAAACATTTCATCTCATTTTAATTTTTATGTATTGGAAAGTCCCTTTTATTTTTTATTCCATAGGTGATATATAAAATTAAGGATAATAAAATTTATGGTTTACAAAATTAGAGTATATGCAAATTTTATCGTGGGAAAAGATTAAAGATTAATAACCCAAATAAGGTAGGGCAAGACCCTAAGCCTTATCGCGAGAAATAATCAAACCCTAGACGGACGCCCTCAAGGGTTTTTATCCCCAAGTAATTCCATCATTAATAAAATTGCAACATACTTCAATTTTGTTAAAAAAAATTATCGTAAAGTATTGAACTTTCATGTTTCGTCGCAGGAGAAAATTACTGTGTAAACCCAATGCGTTTTAAAACATGCAAAACAATATTTACTTTTATATTAGCTCATCAATCAAGCAAATTATGTACGGCAAGCACTATATAATATACAAATAATAATGCATCATAAACTACCATCTATGCATTGTGTCGTCGCGGGAGAAAATTATGGTATATAAGCCCAACCCTTTGCTTTTTAACACAATGCAAGACATTAGCGTGTACTGGATTATTATTACGATAGCTTTTAGTCATATTAATTTTCAAAAACCATTTTTCACAATTTATATAAGTCACAAAAATATAAAAAAGCAAAAAAAAACAAGTTTGAAAACAATTAATCTTACTAAACACACAACCGACATTCAAAGAAAAGACCAGTGAATGCCAAGCTAGGGACGAGCCAAATACCAAAATAAGGCCCTTACTTGCTATTAAATAATCTAAAACAAGTAGTACACATATATCAAATAACTTGATTTCAAAGACCTTATTTTTACAAGGGTATAATGTAAACTACATGCTGATTGAAAATTTAACCTGACTTTATGCCTCGACCAGACAAGGAAAATGTATTCCCCGCGTTTAGCAATAAAAATAAAAGTTGTATCCCATAAAGTTTTGAACTCCTGAAAAAACATTCTTGTAACTCTATTCCGATAGTCGGGAAATCAAATTTTAGTGCACGAAGGTTATGCGATCAACACATAAAACAATTAATCAAACATGCAATTAACATGGGCATTCATCGATTTTTGCATACCGAACAATTAACACATAAACACGTATGTATGATAAATATGTAAGGCTTACAACCCATGATAAATATTTATGTATTCATCATGGTATTATATTTAAACAAGTAAATAACGCAAATAAGACAAAAATAGTAAATTTTAACTACGTAAAAAGACACGTTATAAATCACGTAAAATCCGAAAACTAAATTTTCTTTTCCATATTTAAGGACTATTAGGAGTCTACATTTTCACAAAAAGAATCCCAAACGGGCTGCCCAAAAAACACAACAAGCAATTACATGTGTTTTTAGCGATTTTATCGGTTTTTATGTAACTAAAACACCATACGAGTGGCTCAAGATGCCACTCTTGGGATTTGTTATCTAATAACCTATATTACACTTAATATACACACCCGATATAGTCCCAAAGGGATGCATATGATGTGACTAATTAACATAAAACAATAACCGAATAGCGTCCCTTTTAGCTCTTGATTCTTGTAACAAACGAAAGCTACGAACCTTAAAGTGTTCTTGAGATACCCACGAAAAAAATAAACTAATCGCCAAAGGAGGTGATCTCTATAGCTAGTCCACGCTACACATAATCAATACCACTTGAATGCTAGTTCTTGGCTACAATACGCAAAAAAAACACATGTTCTTGTTTTCTACTTAAAGTCGACAAAACCCTATGAAAGTGATCCCATAATCCTTGTATATATAGAGTGTAATTAAGGATTTCCTAATCCTAATACAATAGCTTAGGGATCAAGTAACCTCCTCTTTTCTTTCCTTTTCCCCCTTGGCATGTCGCATACATTGCAATATGGTCCCTCCATATTGTTTTTTCGACTTATATAACTATTTTGTACATTACACAATAATTATAAGGCCTAACGTTAATTATTCGTCAAATGAACTAACTAATGACCGTTAAGTATTATCGTTAAATCATTATTAATATATTTAATATATATACAATAAGTATATTAAATACATTATTCAAGTAGTATCTCGGTGTATACGTATGTGACCCCATAGCCTCACGTATCTCTAGCCATATAAATAATTATATGACATAAGCACTTCCCAATATTAAAAATTTCATACTTAATAAACATACGTTTATAACATCAACAGGTTTATAAATTAATGATTATGAAAGCTTAAAGACATATTTAAAGCTTGATCATTATAAATGCTTTTACAATCACGAAAGTATTTTGTCATCTACTGTAATAGTTACTCATCAATATGCCCATCGGTTTACATGTAAGTTAGAAACGAAAGGTTAGAAGCTAAATCAATATATATACGAATGTATATGTGTATGTGTACAAATTTTGCTTTTATCATCACAAACAAGCCCACATGTACTATATTATGTGTGAATTAATATGACATATACTCATGTTTAACCAAATGAACTATTTAAAAAAACCTATATGACTTTCCTATACATTTAATGTGTTAAATAGTAGATAAACAAGATAATACCTCTTTCTACTATCTCGGTTTACGCTATATATTCTAAATTATCATAAAGAGGGTGTTTCGTGTTATAATATAAAATTATTGTTGCATCTCCCTAGTGGCGTACATGATATTTTGAAATTACTTTTATATTGCAAATTTGAAATTTATTTCGATTTTTCCCATTGGTTTTGTGGTTTCTCAGTCTTTGGTTTACTGATTTATTCAATGCCAGTAGTTATAAAGGTTTGATGTATATTATGATTACAAATCCTGCCTTTTTTATTTTCTACCAATATGAGATGGATGAGCTCAACATTATGTATCCTATTATCTTTGATGAAAAACCTTATGAGACTTGAACTCTTTTTTCCTATCCAAGTTCTTTTCTATGTGATTTTTCTTGGAAGGATTTTTAAGGAGGCAATCTCTTATGATTGTCCATGATCACTCCTTAATGTATGCTTGGAAATTGATAGCCTTAATTTTATATAAGTCGAACAAGAATGTTATCTGTCTTATTAGTCGCAATTAGTCTTGTTAAGTAATAGGCTAGTCGGGATTAACGAGCTTGTATTGTAATCTAATATTGTCCATGTTTTAGGCTTAAAGCCCAAGTTAAGCCAAGCCTGGCCCAAGTAGTAAGCTCACACACCACTTATGGCTCAAGGGTATAAATAGGACCCTCTCCACACACGGAGAGGGTGTTGGTTGCCCTTTCTTACATTTGTATGTGTGTGTAATCATCCACCACTCTCTCTTTCTCTCTAATCTAATCTTCCATATTTGTTTCTCTATCTACTTTCTCTCTCTACTCTTTTCTAGCTTATTGCTTATTTGATATTGCTTATTGTTGTGTATGGGTTAAGTTTTGGGATATCAATTGGTATCACTCTCCACGGGTAGGTTTAGTGATTGTTTTATGTGGTTTGTTTGAGCTTATTTTTGCTTATTGTGTAGCCTATTTGCTTAAATAAGTTCTTTCTATTTATCTATCCACTGTTCTCATATCTCATTTTTTTTCTAAACGTGATAACTATTTGGGCTAGTTCTTGGGCTAATAACATTTGATTCTATTGTTCTAGTTGGCTTATAACTTTTTCTTTATAACATTTGGATTCATAGTACTTTTTATCAAAATAGTCTCTTCGTTTTATAAAGGGTCATGTTTTATTTTTGTTTGTTTGGTTTTGGCTTATTATTATCTTGCAAGGTAAAAAGTTAGCTTTTGTGGCTTATTTCTTTTCGTCCTAAACAGTTTTAAAAAGCTTATTTTACCGCATATTGTGTCATTGATTATTTTTAATAGTTAATAGATTTTAGCTTTTATTTTCGTGTCAAAAAGTTGTCTTTATCATAGCTTATTTTCTGGTGTTAGCTTCTTATTCTTAGCTTATCGTGGTATAAATGTAGCTTATTGACAAGTTTATTACGAAGCTTTTTCTGGGTTTCTTTGTCTTTGTTTATACACGGTTTGAAAAACAACAAGGAAACATAGATCCATTTTTTAGCTTCGTTGTACGTTGGTTTTTGTTGGTTTCTATAGAAGACAAAGAAAAGGACATCTAATACGTTTTGGTTCTATCTGAAGGTGAGTTAACAAGCTTTTAGCACGAGGCGAGTTAACAAGGCGAGTAAACAACCTTAAGCAGAAGGCGATTTAACAATTCTGTTTAGCAAGGCAAATTATCAAATTTGTTTGGAAGGCGAGTTAGCAAATCATATACGAGGAGAGTTATCAAGTCTGTATACGACGCGAGGTAACAATCTTGTATATGAGGCGAGTAAGCAAATTTATGTTGAAGGCGAATTAACAAGTTCTATGGAAGGCGAATAAACAAGTTCTTTAGGAGGCGATTAAACAAGTATACAGGGCAAACTATATCATTTTTGAGTCGTTTTAGAATTTTCGGTTTTGAGTGTCGGTTCATTACGAGACTTCTAACTACTACCATTGTGATCGTGATCCTTTTTCGATCAACGTGGTGTATTTATTTTTAACCGACGATAACCGTACCATCCCGCGAGATCAAATACAAATTCGTTGCTTATTATAACTTTCAACCGAAGAAGAAGACTATTCAGGAGGGAATTTGGTAATTAAAAAACTTATTTGGAAAGTGACACATGTAGTCCCTGGTTGCCAAGTCCATTTCATCATTAGTCCTTCCTTGATTATTAGTCCTTCTAGTTGAACCTACTTTGCACCATTCGTCCTTAATACTTATAATTCAGCCTTTAACCCTCCAAAGCGAACCGTTATTGCATTTTTAGTCCCTGCAACTTCAATTAACAACCGTTAAGCACTAGACTTGGATTTTAATTACACCGTTAGTCCTTGTTTATGTTTTAATCAACCGTTAATCATTTTAAGTTGAAAGTGTAATAACCGTTCATCGTTTTAAGCTCATCAATCGTTAAAAAAACTCAAGTACTTCAACAAAACAATTCCTATTTCACAGTTTCTTCTTGATTTAGTAAAATCCTGTAAACGATTATTCTTTTCACGGTTTAAGTCGTAGAATTGTAAAATCCCGTGAAATCGAATTGATTCATCATAACCACAACATCAATCACTTAAT
>BQNB010096908.1:0-16198 GCA_026074375.1 Tanacetum coccineum | reverse complement strand
TTCGTGTATTAACGTGTGTGTCCCCAATAGGCTCACATATTCGTAATATATAAATGTAATCCGACTACCAATATCCAACACCCCTAACCGTTGGATGTTACACAATGAATTGAAAGGAGCATATGCCTAACAAATGAGCTCCTCTTTTGCTTTTAACAAGTGTTACTATCACATTCAATATACTTATGGTGTTTTGTATTATATAAAATTTTCACTATCAACAACTATATTTGTTAGTATAAAATTAGTGTGAATGGAGTTAACGGGATGAAACTCACTTACAATGAGGTGTAAGCTCGTCTCTTGGGGCTTTGCTTGTACTAAGTGAACATTAGAGAAGACTTCCTACTAAGAAAAGTAGCACCGTTAGCCTTACCACGGGAGGGGAGTCCCGTGATTGAGCTCGGGTGTAAGAGTAAGGGGTTGTTTCTTTTTTGCTTAATGTACTTTTTGGTAACAAAACCACATCCAAACAGGATACTGTGATGTTTCTTTTAAACTTATTGTAATAGGATATCCTAAATGCAAAAGGGTCCTAAAATGTATGTCCTTCCCATCCAGGAACATAATATACACCACATTTACAAACCTACCCTCACCTTCCTCTCTCCCACTTGACTCATCCAAACCTTTCATTTATCCATCACAAACTCTTCCCACCGGTCATCCTTCTCTAATGATCATTCTCGTCGGCGCTCTTCCCCGAGCATCCTTCATGGCTGACCTGTCAAGTATTTTACTCCGATATTGTGCCCGATATTGTGTTCTTAAAGGTACTCCGTTATTAAACTTAATCCTTCAAGTGTTTGTAATAGTGGAAACTGGAAAGTACCACAAAGTATGGATACAAAGAAGATGATTACCAGTGGATTATTATGTCCATAGTTTTTTTAATTTTAGAAAATAAATCATGTATTGATTTAAGAAAAACAAAGTTGGGTTTTGTTGTTTTTAGATCTTAATCGGTGATTGTTCTATATTAATTTTTGTTATAGCTTTAATAGATAAGATTTGATTTATTAATCATCTTCTTTTTGTTAGGTTGATTTCAATTGGGGCTTTTTTATATTTTATGAATTAGATGTTATTTTGTTATCTTTGATTTACAAAATGACTTTCATATATATGCAATAGAAAAGAGATCCATCGGTGACAATGAAATATAACAATATCATTTTTGTGAGCTACGGAGAAGGTTGTGGTATCACTATGATTGAACAATTCAAAGAAAAGGGTAAGATAGTCATTTTATCATATTGATGTTGTTTATCCAGCCAGAAAAGAAACACTATAATTTTTACTCAGGACCAACTCCAAAAAGAACATGTTATGTAAAAAGACAAGTTATCCAAACATGATAAAAAAAAGAAACAACCCCTAAGTATGAGTTATTAGTAGTATGTGTGTAATGATAGCGGAATTCATATCGTTGGGAGTGTTTAGGTAACTTCTTATATAGGCGAGTGTCACTGTCGGACATCTGAGTCACGGGACGAGGTTCGCTTTATTACCCGGTGGGTAATAGGGTTGTTGTTTGTGAGGTCAATGTCGATGATGCTGCCACCTTTTATAGCGTAGCTGCTTAGGTTATCGTTATCATCGTCTGTTATCCTTATTAGGAACGTTGACGTTCTTCCTCGAAGTCTCATGCTCTGTCCCTTATTCTTTTAGTTTAGTCATGGGTGACTTTGTCGTGTAGTGATGCGTACTCCGTAAGAGCGTGCAGAGCAGTGGGGCTTATGCTCCTTGCGGCCATGTGCAGGTTACTTCTCGCGGAGCGGTCGGTGTCTCGGTGTCTGGCCGTCTCGGATCCTTTAGGGCTTGGGCCCGTTACTTGTCGTGTGATCTGGGCTTGCGGTCCGGTTAACACTATACGTCATTATGTCCCCCAGTCTAGTGTGTCTTCTGTGTGTGCGGAAGGTGCTACTAGACTCAGATCTATTTGGCTGTTGGCGGTTAGCGGCTTCGGATGCGTCTTTCGTACGCCGCTTGGTAGGTAGACTTGTGTGACGTGGCTTTCTCTTAACCACGCCATTTTTTGACTGATGTGAGGTTGTATCAGGCACGCGAATTGTCACAACTATTCATCTCCCTTCGTTTTCGTCATCTGATGAAGGGTGTGGACACGTATCTCAATCTTAACGCTTGTGGTTTTCTTTTTGTTAGCCAATATAAGTACTTGCTTATTTTCACTGTTTTACTTATTCGATTTTTACTGCGCTTTTTTCCATCTTTTTACTCTTGCTCATCTAGTTCTTTCCTGTATGCTTGTTTTTCACCAGACCGTGGATCTTTAGTAACAGGTTAGGTTCTCTCTTCTTGCACTTGAAAATGGTTGGTAGTTCGATTTATAGTGTCACTTTTGTTTTGACACAAAAGGACTTAGATCTTCATTGTGCTGCTTTTAATATTCCGTCCGGAATTACCTGATCGGGACTCTACGATCAAAGATAGTCCAGAAGGGAAGATTGGCATGTATACCCGTTTTATTGAATTTGCCAATTACCGGATACCTTTGTCTAAATTCTTACTCTGCGTACTCGAGTATTATCAAATTAATCTTTCTCAATTTTCTGTCATTGGCGCGGCGAAGGTAAGTCACTTTGAGATTATGTGCCGCGCCCTTGGTTGCATTCCCACCGTGGGTACTTTTCGCCGCTTTTATATTAATTCGATAAGCAACGGGTGGTTGTCTTTTTCTAGGCGTGGAGGTGCTGACGATCCCTGCTATTATTCGAAAAAATTTGATTCTTTGAAAAATTGAAATAACCATTTTTTCTGGATAGATGATTCGGTTTGTCCCTTGTCTATTCCTTGGTTTAACGGAACCTCCGTTGTTAAGGATTCGCTTTCAGTAGATGAGGCCGTGGATTTATCCTGTTTGGAACTGTGAAATGAGAACCGTACCCTTATTAGGAAGTATCCAGAGACCTTCTTGTGTCTTGTGGGTCTTAGTCGTTAATTTGTTAAGATAGATATCCGCCCTACCTTGTTGCATAATAACGATGAGGGTAGGTGTTTTTCTATATATATGCGTGGTGGTGCTTTTGTGTTCTTGTTTCATGTTCTAACACATGTTATATTTTTTGTTGTTATAGAGATGTGTTTGCTTGATTTTGTTAAGTCTGCTGATCCTTTTAAGGTGAAGGTTGGGGAGCGGACTCTTACTGAGAATGAGGTTCCGCTTGTTACCGAGACCGAAGATAGGGTTATCTCTCCTTCTCTGCAAACTATTAGCCTTGTTGATCACACCATCCGAGATGAGTTGAATGTTAATTCTGGTAAAAAGAAAAAGAAAGTAGCTTTTGCTTCTGGGTCTCCACCTGCGAAGAAAGCACGGACCGAAGGTATAGTTAATTCTGATTCTCAGCCTAACACAGCGGGTAAATCTCCTTCTGCTCTTTAGAGGCTTAGTAGGCAAAATGAGCAAGCTAGTACTGGTTCTAAGTCCGCTGCTCCTGCAACATAGGATGTTACCTATTCTTCCGTTACTCCTACTCCTAAGTTTGCTCATGAGGATGCTTCTCATGATAATGTAAGGACACGTCCTGCCTCTGGTCGTTTTGTTGTTTTATCTTCTGGGTCTACGGATGCTGATATTCCTGCTTCTCCTCGGGTTGTTCTGCCTGTGACTTTAGATTCAACTGGCGTTAATGCACCTGTGTTTGCGTCTATGGGTGGTGACCATCGATCATCCAGTTCCGGTCTTGAAGCTGGGGGTTTATCCGCTACCCCGAGCCAAGATTCCTCCGCGGATGACTTCTATGAGTCGTAAACTATTGATTCCGCTGCTGCTCAGAATGTTTATGTTCCTAACTATAATGTTACTAACAATGATCGGTTGGCTAGCCCTGTCACTTGCCGGAACTTGCTTGATCATGTTACTCCTCTTGCTTATTGGGCTGCCCTTCGCAATCAACATGATGCCACGTTTCTTGACGATGTAAATGTTAACTCAGCCCAGCATGTTTGTATGGTTTCTGAGTTACGTTTGCATTATGAGCACGAAATTATGATAAGGGAAATATTCGAGAAGAAGTTCACTGATAGTGCTGCCGTCGTTCAGTAGAGGGATGGAGAGATTGTTGATCTGAACACACAGTTAGAAAAATCTGAGGCTGAGGCTGCTGAAGTAATAGAGCTCCGTAAGCGTGTATCTGATCTGGAGGCAACGGTTGCCTTGAATGTTGGTAAGCTTGCCACTTTGTGTACGGGGAATGTTGGTTTGGTGGAGAAATTTTTTGCTTTGGAGTCAGAGAGTGATGGCTTGAAAAACCAAGTTGTGGGTGAAGGTAAAATGCAAGAGGAGTTTCAATTACAACAAGATGCGGCGGAGCGGCGTTTTGCAGAGCGTGCCTCTGAATTAGATGCTCGTATTGTCGACGTGCATCGTGATATGGACAACAATCTTTACCCACATATGCTAACTACCATTGCAGGTAGAAGATGGGTCATTGTGCATGGTATTCGCTTGGCTGTATACAAATGCACACACTTCGTGGAATGTCGTTCTGCTATGGGTAAGGTTATTTCGATGGCTATTAACAAGGGTATTCAGCAAGGCTTGGAAGCTGGTGTCGTTCATGGCAAGGCTGGTAGGTCCTTAGCTCAGCTTGAGGCTTATGATCTGGAGGTTGAGGAGAAGTATGTTGCTACAGTTTGCGAGTTTGAAAATAAATTGTTTCCTCTGTTGGATGAGCTAGAGAGCCTTAAAGATTCTCCCCTTGCCTCAATTATGTTTGCTCTTGTTTTGAAGGATGACCATGGTAATGTAGATGTTGCTCCTGAGTTTGCTCGGTTTCAACCTTCTCTTGATCAGGTTGCTGTGCTCGTCTATTCTGATTCTGGTTTCGTGGATCAGGAGATGTTATTATCTATTTCGTGCGTCGTTTCGCGGAAAGAAGAGGATTGTGTCCGCCTCCGTCGACTGGGAATTCCGGTTCTGTTCCTCCTCCTGGTTTATCTCTTGATGTTGCGGATTATCAGGTTTTGTCTGATGATGGAGGATCTGCTTCTCAGCCGCCTATTGTGCAGGCGCATGATGACCTGTTTAATACATCTGTTTTGGATGGTGCTGGTGCTTAGTTTGTTTGGTCTAACATTCCATCATTTGTGATATTTGAGCCCATTTTGACTATGGTGCTTCATATCATAAACCTCCTTGTGAAGCTTTTTTACTCTTTAGGCAAACTAACTTCTTAAGGTTTGCGTGTGGCCGCCTGTGGCCGCGCTACTATGTAAACTTTGTTAAATGAAGTTGCTAGTTTGTAACAATCTTTGTTAAGTGTATTTGCTATCTTTTGTGATAGTCTTTGTTAAATGAATTTGGCCGTTCGACTATTTTACTGGGCTTGCAATCCGCGTACGTTTATTGAGCTGATTTGTAGGTTGCTCACCCTTATTTATCCTTGGATAAACAGAGTTAATTGTGGGGCCTTTACTCATTCCCGCGGTGTTTGTGATTATGTGCATGTGTGCGCGTCTTACCGTATGCATGAGATATAGTAATAAGATAGTTTTTTTGGAAAATTTATGAAGGTAGCTAGGCTTCACATATCATTTAATAATTTTAAACTAGAAATCATTACATAAGACTAAATGGAAAATTTACCCCCAACCGCTAGCGCGGTTTTATAATGGTAGGGGTACTTACATGATAGGAAATTAAAGATAACACTTTTTCAAGTCTTGGACATTCCACGTGCGCGGGAGTATATCTCCGTTGTTGTTCCCGAGCTTGTACGCTCCCTTCCCGAGTGCTTCTATCACTTCGTACGACCCTTCCCATTTTGGGCCCAGCTTTCCGCTTTCTTTGGCGTGGCTTGCTTCGTTACTGCGGTAGACGAAATCTCCTGGACGGAAGCTTGTGCTGCGGACTTTCGCATTGTAGTACTTTTCCATCTTGGCTTTGCTTCTGGCTTCTCGGACCGCAGCTTTTTCCCTTCTTTCCTCGAGGATGTCTAGGTTTAGGAGTATGCCTTTATCGTTTTTAGCTTGGTTTACCTCTGCACATCTTAGCGAGGGCATCCCTATCTCAACCGGTATCACGGCTTCAGTGCCGTAAGTAAGGGCGAATGGGGTGTCTCCATTGCTTGTTTTAACCATTGTACGATGTGCCCATAGTACGTGTGGCACTTCCTCAACCTAATTTTTGTTGTTTTCACCCAACCTGGTTTTTATCCCTTCTCCCAAGCTACGGTTTGCCCTTTCCACTTGGCCGTTGGTTTGCGCGTGTTTAACAGATGCAAACCTTTGCCTGATATTAAGCTTCTCACACCAGTCTTTAAACGGATTGTCCTTGAACCGCTTTCCGTTGTCAGATATGATTTCTCCTGGAAGCCCGAATCTACATACGATGTTATCCCATATAAATTTCTTGACTTGGCTGCCTATTATTGTCGCTACAGGCTTCGCTTCGACCCACTTTGTAAAGTAATCGATGGCTACTATCAAGAATTTCACTTTTCCTTGTGCTTCTGGGAATGGGCCTGAGATGTCGATTCCTCATTTGTAAAATGGCCATGGGGAAGTTATTGGTGTGATCTTTTGCTGCGGATTTTTGGGGACCGGTCGGTGGGTCTGGCAATCGCTACATGCCCTAATAATGCTCTGCACATCCTTGTGCATTGTTGGCCAGTAATATCCGGATTTGATTGCTTTTTCTACCACGGATCTTAGGCCGGAGTGCATGCTACACGATCCCTCGTGTATTTATTTGACTACGTACTCCGTCTGCGTCGGACCGACGCACCGCAGCCATAGTTCCAGGAATGACTTTCTGTATAAGACCCCGTTAATCATTGCGAATTGCCTTTCCATGATCTTGATTGTGCGTGCCTTTTTTATTTTCGCTGGTAGGGTACCTTCCGTAAGGTACTCGACCAGCGGTGTCATCCAGCAATACTCTTCTTCTTCCATCATTGCTAGGATTTCCCTTTCTTCTATTGACTTTCTTTTGAGTGTTTCTACCAGGACTTGCTTGGTGAGGTGGGCGAAGCTTGTGGACGTGATTTTTCTCAACGCATCCGCTTTTTTGTTTTCACTCCGCAGCACCTGCTCAATTGAGAATTTTTCGAAGCCGCCGATCAGTGTTCTGGATTTTTCTAAATACTGGGTCATGCTTTGCTCTTTTGCTTTATACAACCCGTTGATTTGGTTTGCTATAAAGCGGGAGTCCACTTTGGTTATTTGGTTTTTTATACCCATTTGTTCTCCTATCCGCAAACCAACTATTAAGGCTTCGTATTCCGCCTTGTTGGATGCGTCAAATTCGAACCTTAGCTCGTAGGTGAACTCCTTGCCTTCTAGGCTTGTAAGGATGAGTCTGGCTCCTGACCCTTCTAAGCATGATGATCTGTCCATAAATAAGACACACGGCTCAGGGACTGCTTCTTCAGTTTGTACTCCCACTAGAGGTTCTTCTTCATCTGGTTTTTCAGCTATGAAATCAGCTAAGACTTGGCCACGGATTGATGTCCTTGGTCTATAAGTGATGTCGAATGCTTCGAGCTCAAACTTCTATTTTAGCATTCTTCTGGTGTTTTTGAGCTGTGACAGGATCTGTTTTATGGGCTGATCTGTGACTACCGCTGTCGGGTGTGCTTGGTAATATCTCCTCAGCCTTTTTGTAGCATGCACTAATGCTAAGACCACTTTTTCCATTGGACTGTAGTTTATCTCTAGTGCTTGCAAGACGCGGCTGACAAAATAAATTGGCATTTGCCGTGAGTCCCTTTTCGACAGGAGGACTGCACTTATCGCCTCTCTAGCCACGCAGAGGTACATTATCAGTTCTTCTTTGGGTTTTGGTACGGTTACCATTGGCAGTTCCGTTATACACTCCTTCATGCTTTGAAATGCTTTTTCCGCTTCTGGTGTCCATTGGAATTCGCTTTTTTTATACATCTTTTGAGGGTCTTGAAGAAAGGGAGTGACTTCTCCGTGGATTTGGATAGGAATCTGTTTAGACTAGCCAACTTTCCATTTAGGCTTTGAGCTTCTTTCAGCGTTTGGGGTAAGTGTAGTTTCACCACTGCTTCCACCTTTTCTAGACAGGCTTTGATTCCCTTAGTGCTGCTACGTGACCTAGGAACGCTCCTTCTTTCGCACAAAATGTGCATTTTTTAGGATTGAGCTTCATGTTTATCTTTCTCAGATTGTGGAACGTTTCTTCGACATCTTTGAGTATTTCGCTCTCCGTATGGCTTTTTATCACTAAGTCATCTACGTATACTTCTAGGTTCCGGCCGATTTTCTTTTCAAATGCCTTATCTACGAGTCGCTGGTATGTTGCTCCGGCATTCATGAGGCCAAATGGCATCTTTATGTAGCAAAAAACTCCTTGGTTAGTATGGAAAGCTATTTTTTCTTCGTCTTCTTCCGCCATTTGTGTTTGGTGGTATCCCTTGTATGCGTCCAAGAAGCAGAAATGGTATCCATAGATAGATTCAACTTTCTAATCGATTTCTGGCAGGGGGTAGCAGTCCTTTAGGCATGACTTATTTAAATCTGTGAAGTCTACTCACATTCTCCAGCTGCCATCATGCTTCTTTACCATGACTGGGTTTGAGAGCCAGTTGTGGTGGTGTTCCGCTATAGAGCGTAGAACGCCGGTCATGTCTGCCGGCTTCCAAGCGAATATGTCCAAGTTTTGTTTTAGCAAGTTGTAGAGTTCCATTCTTCCTTTTTCGGATAGGCTTCCGCTGATCATAACGGTTTGGTCCAGATACTTTGGGTGGATTGCTACTTTGATTCTTTTTGTGACCGCTGGCTCCTTGGGCGGGCTGAGGTCTTGTGCTTCTGTCACCATCCTGCATTTAGCTGGTATTATGGTAGTGCTGCGGATCGTTACTATTCCTCCTTTCACAGGGAATTTTAGCATTCCGTGAGCGGTAAATGGAACCGCTTGGATTTTTCTGAGACCTGGGCGGCCAATGATGCCGTTGTATAGTGACGGGAACCTAACAACCATGAAATTCATCAGGGTATTTGCTGAGTGCTCTTCATCTCCCAGAGTTACCATTAGCGAGATTTGCCCTAGTGGCCAGGATATTTCACCGCTAAACCCTAGGAGGGGGGTTATTGCCAGGACCATTTGGATTTTTATTTTTGGGTGAAGCCGATTGAAACAATGTTTGTATAGCACTTCTGAGGCTGATCCTCCATCCACGTACATGCGATGGATGAAATGGCCCTCTACTTATGCTTCAATCACAATTGGCGTTTCCTGTCCGCTGTTATCTCCTAGTGTTGAGAAAGAAATTTCTTGGTCCGTGGAGAAGCTCTGGGTGGTCTTTTGTCTTGTCATTCGTTGCCAAGGCTGGACCATAAAAATTGTCGTAGCTTTTTCTTTGTTAGGAGCTTCCCCTTTCTTTGTAGCTTTCGCGTGCTCTCCTTGTTTTCCTCCTTGCCTTATTTCTTTGACCAAGTGCGACAGTTGTCCTTCCTATTTTCCTCTTTAGGTGGATGCACTCGTCCGTGTTGTGTCCTTTATCGCCGTTGAACTCACAAAATTTTTTTTTGTTCCTGTTTTCTACAGGTCCAGTCATAGGTGGTAGGGCCTTGAATTTCACGGTGTCCACCGCTAAGATCTCCTTGGGTGTCTTTGTGAGGGGTGTGAAGTGATCTTGCTGCCTGTTCGACTTGTGTTGGTTTTTGAAATCGAGTCTTTTGTCGAAGTACGGTCTGTGACTGGTTTCATGATGCTTCCATGCTGGCGGCACTTTTTTCTTTGATTGGTTAGCAGCGGCTACCTCTCCTCTTAGAAAAGTTATTGTTACGTTCATCATTTCATCCACATACTTTGGTATGTTGTCATTTAACTTTTTTATTAGATCTGGGTTGGTGATTCCGTACATGAATACTGATATTTTCATAAACTCTGGTGCTCCGCTGACATGCATACTTTCCGCTTTGAATCTTTCCATGAAAGCTTCTGTCGACTCTCCCTCCCTCTGCTTGATGTGATGAATTTCCACAGGATCCTTTATATACTTCTTTTGTTATGAGTAGTTCCCTAGGAACGTTTTTCGTAGCATTTCATAGGTGTCAATGGATTCTAGGGGGAGTTTGTCGAACCAAACCCTGGCGAAGCCAATGAGTGTGGAGTTGAACATGTGACACCAGGTTGGCATGGCCCTCCGTTCTATCTTTTTCACTGCTTGGAAGATCTTTAGGTGGTCGTCTGGGTCTCCGATGCCATCATACGTTTTTACAATGACTGGCATGCGAGTCCTTTTTGGGACCTTAAAATTTCGGATCCTTGCCGTAAATGGGTCGATTTTGTCACACAACCATGGTTGGGAGAGGTCGTCTTCGTCGTTTGGCCTATGCTATTTGGACTTCTAGTGCTCGCCTTGGTCATGGTCGTTTTCTGAGTCATACAGTTCTTTGGTCCGGGTATACGACCTGCGACTTTCGCTGTCAGCGGTGTTTCATTCTACTTCGATTTCTTGCTGACGTTTTCTAGAACATGTAATGTAGCTTCGAATGAGTTCTCTAGCATCCTTCCTTCTTTGGCTTGGGGTTTCCGCTGACCTACCGGTACTCCTTCTGTTCGCATACCCGTGTCGTGATGCGTTATTTGGTCCCAGCCGCGAGTGTATATCTTTTTTTCTTTCTTCCAATCATTTGAAAACGTTTTTATCTTTAGGGCCTAACCTAGGGAACACTGTAGTGCTCACTGGGCTTCTTCAGTGAGCTTGCCACTTTCCTGCCTTAGCCTGGAGAATACGCTCGCGGTTTGCGAGGGACGTGTCCCTCTCGATGCAGTGACGTGGCTTTCTCTTCTCTTCTTAGGCCTCTTCTTTCTGTCGCATGATTCTGACTCCGAGAATTGTATCTGTGAGTTTCGATGCGAGCTTTCACCGTAAGTTAGGCACGTTTGTAGGCCCTGAAGTTTTTCTTGATGAACTTTCTCTGCCATGATTGGCAGGATTTGGTTGTAGTGTTTTTCACAGATTTCCTGAAGATTATCCGCAGGGAGACACCCAGAATTATTGTCGGGTGTTTGCTTACTCCCCTTGCCGGTAGTGTTCCAGACCGCAAAATTGGCAGGGGTGTGGGCTGGATTTGCCGGTTGGCTCATTTTTTTGATTTTTGGAACGCAGTTATGTTCGGTCCCACGGATGACGCCAACTTGTTAGTAGAAAATTAGTGTGAATGAAGTTAACTGGATGAAAATCACTTACAATGAGGTGTAAGCTCGTCTCTTGGGGCTTTTCTTGTACTAAGTGAACATTAGAGAAGACTTCCTGCTAAGAAAAGTAGCACCGTTAGCCTTACCACGGGAGGGGAGTCACGTGATTGAGGGTGTAAGAGTAAGTATGAGTTATTAGTAGCATGTGTGTAATGATAGCGGAAGTCATACCGTTGGGAGTGTTTAAGTGACTTCTTATATAGGAGAGTGTCACTGTCGAACATATGAGTCACGGGACGAGGTTCGCTTTATTACCCGGTGGGTAATAGGGTTGTTGTTTATGAGGTCAATGTCGATGATGTTGCCACCTTTTGTAGCGTAGCTGCTTAGGTTATCGTTATCATCGTCTGTTATCCTTATTAGGAACGTTAATGTTCTTCCTCGAAGTCCCATCCTTTGTCCCTTACTCTTTTAGTTACTCACGGATGACTTTGTCGTGTAGTGGTGCGTGCTTTGCAAGAGCGTGCGAAGCTGCAGGGCTTATGCTCCTTGCGGCCATATGCAGATTACTTCTCGCAGAGCGGTCGGTATCTCAGTGTCTAGCCGTCTCGGATCCTTTTGGGCTTGGGCCCGTTACTTGTCGTGTGATCTGGGCCTGCGGCCTGGTTAACACTAACGTCATCAATATTACTATTTGCTCTTAAATGGAAGTCATTATTTAATGAAAGTAACGGTTTTATTAGAAGTTAATAAACATGTAGTTATTTATCAATATAAGATCTATAGGAAAAGTTATCGATGGACCTTAGCTACTAAAGACCCACCGTTGTGATCATATATACTTTCACATACTTACCGAAACCGTATCAAATCAAGCACAATATGTGTTTGTTCCTAACAAATAAGTTGACGTAAAGTTTAAACGTACAAC
This sequence comes from Tanacetum coccineum, assembly GCA_026074375.1. Taxonomy (NCBI): domain Eukaryota; kingdom Viridiplantae; phylum Streptophyta; class Magnoliopsida; order Asterales; family Asteraceae; genus Tanacetum; species Tanacetum coccineum. Next base: position 4,130 of record BQNB010096908.1, on the reverse strand, counting down.
ATCGAGAATAACTTAATCAACCACTTCGATAAAAAAGACACGAGTGCGTACTTGTATACTTTCATGTAGAAACTTTATTTGCTATGCCTTTTCGCTAAACCCTAAAAATGGCGATCTCTAATTGGAATCCTATTTGATCGGATCTACTTCCCTTCTCGCGTTAAGATTGTTATTACCCCTGTTTTTCGAGTACTTTCACATGATGATTGTGCTCCGAACGAGCATGTAAGGCGATCTTCTACCTTGAAGGCTTAGTGATTTTACTGATTTTAGGTTTTTTCCTTTGATTCTCTTTGAAGCCCTAATCCGTTGGATCTACTACCTTTCTGGTTCACATTCTTGTTAATGGCCTGTTATGGATTGACCTTTTCAAGATTGATCTCTTAACGAGATCCATTACAAGTTTTGTTTCCCTGAAACCATAGGGATCTCAATTCATTAGGGTTTTCTTAATCGATTATTCTCTTTTTTACATTTTAGTGTTTTTTCCATGGGGGATCATAATTAATTTCCTCGTAACTCAAAGGAAGATCAAACTCAAAAGATTTCCAAATCCGTTTTCATCACAAATTTTCCTGATCACACTCGAGCCCAGGACCTCTGGAACGTTTGCAATGCTTATGGTTCTGTTATTGATGTTTACATCCCTAATAAGAGATCGAAATCAGGTAAACGTTTCGCTTTTGTTCGATTTATTACGGTGTCTAATTTGGAATGCTTGATTAAGAACTTGTGTACAATATGGATTGGATCTTACCATCTTTATGCAAACAAGGTCCGGTTTCTACGAGATCAGAAGCAAAAGTATTATCCTTATAAGAATGACTTTAAGTCAGGTAAAGATAGAGATCAATTCCCTGACGCTGAGAACTCAGGAAATGTCAGAGGAAGTTTCGCATCAGTTCTAAAAGGTGAAACGCAAAAACAAATGCTACCTGTACACGTGAAACCTGCCTTGGTTCTTGAAGATTCATGTTTAAAGGAGCGTGATTTTAGATTATCGTTAATGGGTCAGGTTAAAGAGGTTTCTTGAATCCCTAACCTCCACATTATTCTTGCTAAGGAAGGTTTTGATTCTGTCAAATTAACCTATCTTGGAGGACTTTGGGTGATTTTTAAATTTGATTCTCCTATTTCTATGGAGAAATTTTGTAATCATGTGGGTGTTGGATCATGGTTTTCAATGATCAATGCTGCTTGTAATTCTTTTGTTTCTGAAGAGAGAATTGTTTGGATTTCAATTGAAGGTCTTCCAATTAATTCTTGGACCACTAACACGTTCTCTAAGTGGGGAGAGTTGGTTGTTTGGGAGGAGTCTGAGGAAAATTCCTTGTCTTGTAAGCATTTATGTCTAAAGACAAAGTTGATGTAATCATCAATGAAAGCTTTAAAATCATTATTAACGGGAAAGTTTATTGGATTCGTGCTAAAGAACTTCATGCATGGATTCCTAAATTTCATTCATATAATGATGATTCATCTTCTGAAAATAACTCTACTATACCTGATGAGGAGTTTAAATTTGGGGACTATGAAAAAGAGACTCCAATTGTTGATTCTGATGTTGAACAGGTATCGGAATCCAGTTGTATGCATGGGAACGATTATGTACAAGAACCTGCTTCTAAACCTCATCAAAAGGAATCCCCTCATTCTAATGATCCTTTCGGAATCTACGATTTATTATAACGGAAGAAAGATGATTTATCTCAATCAGAAGATACTGATTTCACTCATCCTCCAGGTTTCACTCCAAACATTGAAAAATGGACTAATTCACCAAAGGATCATGTGAAGTCGAGTCCAAGTATGAAATCCTTCATAAGTCATAATGTAGAAGCTTTATCACATCGAATCAATAGCATCCCCACTGCTGGAGGTTCATTTTTAGAGGTCATGGATAAATTGGTTCAGGTTGGTCACACAATGGGGTATAACATGGACGGGTGTTTAAAAAATATTGCGGATATAATTGGAGCAAAAGGAGATAGCAATGTTAATAGATGAATTTTATGTCCTTAAACATTCAAGGCCTTGGTCACAAGGCAAAGAAAAGGTGGATTCAAGAATTGTGTTCGAAAAATAAAATAAACTTTGTTGCTCTCCAAGAAACAAAGTCGGAGAGTATTGATCTATTTTCCATCAAGGCGTTATGGGGTAATCTTTCATTTGATCACGCTATGAGTCCTACGGTTGGTAATTCAGGAGGCATTCTATGTGTTTGGGATCCTAACATGTTCATTACAGAACATGTCTCTTCGTATGATTATTTTTTAGCTGTCATGGGTACATGGTCTCCTTCTGCTACAAAACTCCTAATCATTTTTGTGTATGCTCCTCAGGAGTTAACTGAAAAGCGCCATTTATGGGATTATCTGCGTTCTATGATCGATAGATGGGATGGAGAAACTATAATTTTGGGCGATTTTAATGAAGTTCGGTCGAATCATGAAAGATTTGGTTCTTCATTTAATACTCAAGGCGCTAATGTATTTAACAATTTTATATCTATGGCAGGCCTAATCGATCTCCCCTTGGGAGGATACTCCTTCACATGGACGCATAAGTCGGCATCCAAGATGAGTAAGCTCGATCGTTTTCTTATCTCAGAAGGGTTATTGGTGTTATTCCCTCAACTTACAGGATTATGTCTTGATAAACATCTTTCTGATCATCGTCCAATAATCATGTATGAATCAAACATGGATTATGGTCCCTCTCCTTTTCGCTTGTTTCACTCCTGGTTCAAAATAGAGGGCTTTGATAAATTTGTGGAAGATACGTGGCGTTCCATGAATACTACTGATTTGAATGGATTAATTCGCATGAAAAAGAAACTTCAATTTCTTAAAAATGCAATTAAGCCTTGGGTTAAAGATAACAGGAAGAAGATCAATGAAGCAAAGACGTCCATCCAACGCAAGTTAATTGATGTGGGTAAAATCATAGACCAAGGAGGAGGAAATGAAGAAGTTCTTAACCAACGAACCTCTCTTATGAAAGACCTTAGCGATATTAACTCAAGTGAAGTCTTGGACTTTTCTCAAAAAGCTAAAGTTTGTTGGTCTATCAAAGGTGATGAAAATTCTAAATACTTTCATGGGATTCTAAATAGTAAAAGATCGCAACTTGCCATTCGTGGAATTCTTCTTGATGGGGATTGGATAGTTGAACCGAAAAGGATCAAAACTGAATTCTACAATCATTTTGCTAATCAATTTTTGAAACCTAGGACTACACAAGTCAAGTTAGAATTTGAGTTTCCTAATCAGTTAAATTCCGAGCAGGTTGAAGACTTAGAACGTCCCATTTCATATGATGAGATTAAAACGGCGGTTTGGGATTGTGGAAAAAACAAATCTCCAGGACTGATGGTTTCAGTTTTGAATTTTTTTGAAAGTATTGGCATATTGTGGACCAAGACATTGTTGGTGCGGTTCACGAGTTCTTTGCTTCTAGTCAATTTCCTCCAGGTTGTAATTCTACCTTTATTACCCTTATCCCCAAGACTCAAGATGCAAAAGTTGTCAAAGATTTTCGTCCAATAAGTCTTATTGGAAGTATATATAAGATCATAACAAAAATTCTTGCTAATCGTCTGAGTTTCATCATATGTTCAAACTGCTTTTGTTTCTAATCGCCAAATCCTTGATGGCCCTTTTATTCTTAATGATCTTATTTCCTGGTGCAAGCATAAGAAAAATAAAGCCATGATTTTTGTTAGGAACAAGAAAAGTCTCGGTCACTTCTAATATTAACTAGTCAAAGCCCGTAGTTAGTCAATATTTAGTTTATAAGCTAATATGGCCCAAAGGCCCATGGAAAGCCTTACTAGGCCCATGGCCGGCCACCCTTGATGTATAAATACCCTTTCCATGCCTTGGAGAGGGTGGTTGGTTGGTTGTATTCTCATTTTCTCTTAATGCATTTCATGTTTAGCATTTTCTCTCTCTAGAAAATACATCCTTCCTTCCACTTTTTCTCACTAGTTCTTGCTTCTCATATATCAAAGATTACTTTTATTCTACAATTGGTATCAAGAGCCATGGAGTGAATTGCTTAGTTCTTGTGTTTGTTTTTTTGTTTGGTTCATTTATTTCCGTACGTCTTTTCTTCTTTTCTTTTGTTTT
>BQNB010096907.1:0-12666 GCA_026074375.1 Tanacetum coccineum | reverse complement strand
AAATTGACTCACCCATTTAACGTCTCATCATCTAAATCTGTATTACATCGACTTATCCATTTAATGTCTCAGTATGTATGTCGATATCACGTCGACTCATCCGTTTAACGTCTTTTATAGTATGTCACATCGACTCACCCGTTTAACATCTCATCATCTATATCAATATCATATCGAATCATCCGTTTAATATCTCAGTATGTATGTTGATATCACGTCGACTCATCCGTTTAACGTCTTTTATAGCATATCACATCTACTCACCCTTTTAACGTCTCATCATCTATATATCAGTATCACATCGATTCATTTGTTTAACGTCTTTTATTTCAATATCACATCGACTTATTTATTTAACGTCTTATATATCAATATCACATTGAACTCGTCTGTTCAACATCTTTTATATCAATATCACACCGACTAATCCTTTTAACTTCGCATCATATACATGATATATAAATATCACATCGACTCATCTGGTTAACGTCTCATCATGTATGTCTATATCACATCTACTCATCCATTTAACGTCTTTTATATCAATATCACTTTGACTTATCCGTTTAATGTCTTAATATGTATGTAGATATCATATCGACTTATTCGTTCTATGTCTCAATATGACTATCAATATCACATCGACTTATCCGCTTAACATCTTTTATAGCATATCAAATCGACTCACCCATTTAACGTCTTATCATCTATATATCATTATCACATTGACTCATCCGTTTAATGTCTCAGTATGTATGTTGATATCACGTCGACTTATCTGTTTAACGTCTTTTATAGCATATCACATCGACTCACCCGTTTAACGTCTCATCATCTATATCAGTATCACATTGAATAATCCGTTTAATATCTTAGTATGTATGTCGATATCACGTCGACTCATCCGTTTAACATCTTTTATAACGTATCACATTGACTCACCCTTTTAACGTCTCATCATCTATATCAGTATCACATCTACTCATTTGTTTAACGTTTTTTATTTCAATATCATATCGAATCATTTATTTAATGTATTTAATATCAATATCACATCGACTTCGTTTGTTCAACATCGACTAATCCTTTTAACGTCGCATCATATACATGATATATCAATATCACATCGACTCATCCGTTTTACGTCTCATCATGTATGTCACTATCACATCTACTCATCCGTTTAACGTCTTTTATATCAATATCACATCAACTTATCCGTTTAATGTCTCAACATGTATGTCGATATCACATCGACTTATCCATTCAATGTCTCAATATGTATGTCAATATCACATCGACTCATCCACTTAACGTCTTTATAGCATATCAAATTGACTCATCCGTTTAACGTCTCATCATGTATATCGATATCACATCTACTCCTCCTTTTAACGTCTTTTATATCAATATCACATTGACTTATCCGTTTGATGTCTCAATATGTATGTCGATATCACATCGAGTCATCCGTTTAATGTCTTAGTATGTATGTCGATATCGCGTCGACTCATCCGCTTAACATCTTTTATAGCATATCAAATTGACTCACCCTTTTAACATCTCATCATCTATATCAATATCACATCGACTCATTTGTTTAACGTCTTTTATTTCAATATGACATCGACTCATTTATTTAACATCTTTTATATCAATATCACATCGACTTCATCTGTTCAACGTCTTTTATATCAATATCACATCGACTAATCCTTTCAACGTCGCATCATATACATGATATATCAATATCACATCGACTCATTCGTTTAACGTCTCATCATGTATGTCTATGTTACATCTACTCATCCGTTTAATGTCTTTTATATCAATATCATATTGACTTATCCGTTTAATGTGTCAATATGTATGTCGATATCACATCGACTTATCCGCTTAATGTCTCAATATGTATGTCGATATCACATCAACTCATCCGCTTAACGTCTTTTATAGCATATCAAATCGAATCAACCATTTAACGTCTCATCATCTATATCAGTATTACATCGACTTATCCATTTAATGTCTTAGTATGTGTCAATATCACGTCGAGTCATCCGTTTAACGTCTTTTATAGCATGTCACATCGACTTACCCGTTTAACGTCTCAACATCTATATCAATATCACATCGACTCATTTATTTAACATCTTTTATAACAATATCACATTGACTTCGTCTGTCAATATCACATTGACTTCGTCTGTCAATATCACATCGACTAATTAATTTAACGTCGCATCATATACCTGATATATCAATATCACGACGAATCATCCGTTTAACGTCTCATCATGTATGTCGATATCATATCTACTCATTCGTTTAACGTCTTTTATATCAATATCACATCAACTTATCTGTTTAATGTGTCAATCTATATGTCGATATCACATCGACCTATCCATTTAACGTCTCGATATGTATGTCAATATCACGTCGACTCATCCGCTTAACGTCTTTTATAGAATATCAAATCGACTCACCCGTTTAACGTCTCATCATCTATATCAGTATCACATCGACTTATCTGTTTAATGTCTCAGTATGTATGTCGATATTACGTCGACTCATCCATTTAACGTCTTTTATTGCATGTCACATCGACTCACCCATTTAACATCTCATCATCTATATCAATATCACATCGACTCATCTGTTTAATGTCTTAGTATGTATGTCGATATCAAGTTGACTCATCCGTTTAACGTCTTTTATTGCATATCACATCGACTCACCCTTTTAACATCTCATCATCTATATTAGTATCACATCGACACATTTGTTTAACGTCTTTTATTTAATATCACATCGACTCATTTATTTAACGTCTTTTATATCAATATCACATCGATTTCATCAGTTCAACGTCTTTTATATCAATATGTATATCTATATCATATCGTCTTATCCGTTCTATGTCTCAATATGTATGTCGATATCACATCGACTTATCCACTTAATGTCTTTTATAGCATATCAAATCGACTCACCCGTTTAATGTCTCATCATCTATATATCAGTATCACATCGACTTATCTGTTTAATGTATCAGTATGTATGTCGATATCACATCGACTCATCTGTTTTATATCTTTTATAGCATATCACATCGACTCACCCGTTTAACGTCTCATCATCTATATCAGTATCACATCGACTCATCCGTTTAATGTCTTAGTATGTATGTCGATATCACGTCGACTCATCCGTTTAACGTATTTTATAGCATATCACATCGACTCACCCTTTTAACGTCTCATCATCTATAGCAATATCACATCTACTCATTTGTTTAACGTCTTTTATTTCAATATCACATCGAATCATTTATTTAACGTCTTTTATATCAATATCACATCGAATTAGTCTGTTCAACATGTTTTATATCAATATCACATCGACTAATCCTTTTAACGTCGTATCATATACATGATATATCAATATCACGTCGACTCATCCGTTTTACGTCTCATCATGTATGTCGATATCACATCTACTCATCCGTTTAACGTCTTTTATATCAATATCACATTGACTGTAACACCTCCAAATTTGGTGTGTTGCGGAATATGGGTCTGTGGGTGGTACTTCATAGATCAATAGTACAAGATATATATAAAAACGACCATTAAAAGTCGTTTAAAACTGATACATTAGATTTAGCAAATTGTTGTTACAAAAGCCCGAAGCTTTACTTGTTTACTTGATCAAAATACACAGATTCTAGCCCATAACAAATATTTCCCCAAAATGTAATGAGACCAAATCTTTAATGCATGTCATCCAAAACATAATCACCAATGTATCCCTTGTACCTCGTGCCTTATTGACCTCCTAAAAAACATTGCTTTAAAACGTCAACAATAATGTTGGTGAATTCATAGGTTTGTAAAATGTATAATGTAGGACCGCAAGATTTCCCCCATGATAATGCAACAGATGCAAACATCATAAAATGTAATTATGTTTTCCTAAGCTCATGACATTGAAGCTCGACATGTAGGAATATATCTTTAGTAAAAACGGCGTAACTTTCTCGTTTTAAATCCGTTTCGTACGTTTCTTATGTCCACGCTTTTGTATTAAGACGAGGTATCAGAATATCACATTTTCATATTTTCAACCCACTGGTGAACAGTACCTTTTACTGTTCATACACTTTTATAAATTTAATTAGCGTAAACCTCGTAAAAGTCGTATCTTATTCATTTTAACTCCGATTTTAGTGATTCTTTCGAGCACGTCTTCGTAATTAAAAGTTTTATCTAACTCATGTATTTTTCAAAATGTATCTGAGATAAATAGTGATTTTTACTGTTCATAGTTTATAAAATTATTTTTATAAACTTTAATTATCGTAAACGTGAAAAATCCATAACTCCTTCGTTATTGATCGAAAAATTATGATTCTTAATGTTTTGGAATTCTAAAAATATGTACTTTTTATGAAAAATAATTACATAATTTTATTAGAATTAGAAAATAATAAGTTTTTATAAAATTATTTTTATAAAAGCTTTTATTACCGTCAAACTTGCAAATGGCTTATCTTCTTCGTTATAGCTCGGATTTTCGAGTTCTCTATATGCCTACGATCGTCATGACGTGTAATATTCTATAAAAACATAAACAAAATGCTATGTGTAGAAAATTAGAAGGGGGGTTGAATAGTTTACCGGTTAATTTGTTTTAATCTTTACTTAAAAATGTTTGATTCGAGTTATATGTCAATCAATCAACAATATGAATCACAACTAAATTATCTAATGTGGTTCGGCAACGAAGCACCTCTTTGTTCCTACTCCACGATTTATAGTGGTTCGGCAACGAAGCACCTCTTCATTCCTACTCCACTCCCCGAGTACTTCACTCGAGATTTCACTATGTCAACAAGCTCCCTTTAGGCAGAGAAAACCGTTTACACGTTGCTTACTTCCTTTTTCGACACTAAGCTAGATGTCGAGTCCTAATCTTAGATAGAACCAATCTATGACTTCCCTAAGTCTTTATACACTCACAAGATATATATACCCATTGGATTGACACACAATCCAAATCACACCAATACACAATTTACACTATTGGATCTACACACAATCCAATTTACACAACAACACTAAGTAAATGTAATGAATATATGTGATCTTGAGGAGGAAGAGAAAGATCAGTTGACAACAAATCGTATCTAGAAGAATACGATTGTTCTTCTCTTGCACTTGATTAGAGGAAGAAGGGAGGAAGAAAGAATTAATCACTTGAAACAAGATTAAGGTATGTTAGTGATCAAGATATGTGTTTTAGAAAGAAAGAAAGAAGAGAGAAAAACAGATCTGAAAAAATTCGTAGCAAGAGGTTCTGTTTTTTAGATGGGGTGGCCCATTATTTGTAGGGACAAAAAATATAGCCGTTGTTGACGACGGTCCCGACGGTCCTTTATATATAAGGGGGCCGCCGTAGACTACGCTTCCTTTTTTTCCTTTTGTGGTGAAAGTTGTATCTGATTTAGAACCTTCCATTTTGGGGGGAAAATTTGAATTTCAAATTTTATGTTTTTAATAAAACATTTATTTTAATGAATAAATATTTTGTTTTTATATTTTTATAAAAACACTTTTGTAAAAATGTAAGGTTTAGGGAAGAAAAAATTATTTTCTTGATCACTAATCATGTTTAATGATTTGTTTATCCATACCTTAAGTGATTAATCTTAGAAATGGAATTTTACGATTAGTAATTTATAAACGTTTAATTTTATCGCAAACGTTTTCACATTTTGTCATTATCAAAACATCGAGAAGTCGAAAAATATAAATAACGTTTTTAGACATTATTTGTATTAACAATCTCCCCCTTTTTGATGATGACAAAACATAAACTCATTTAGTATAAAATTAGAAGTTTATAAATTATTAATGAGTTAAATTCTATTTCTCCCCCTTTTTGTCAAATCTAAAAAGATTGATCGTCGATTTGTAGTAGAGGGAAAAAAATTGACAATTAAAGACTCCCCCTTGATGTATGCTCCCCCTTGTTCGGGGCACCAAGGGATCGATCTTACGATAAGTAGTTTGCTACAAAAAAAAGGTTAGAGACACAAGTGCAAACCAACATAGCTAGACAAATATCTCATCATTATAATCTACACATTTAGAAACTTATAAATAAAGTTCATTTAAATTCATAAAGAAATCATATATAGTCACAAGGACAATATATATGATGATACAAGCATGAGATAATCATAACTAAAACACAACATATTAAAGCATCTAAGAAAAGTGAACTAGTAGATGACTCTAGACTTCATGAGGATGTTTCAAGGCGAGTTGGTAGTAATGGATGAAGGGAAAAGGGTTGAGGGCCCAATGATGAGAGATTTGATTCGGTTAAGGTCATCTCTTAAGATATTGAATACTTTACGAGTACCCAAGCAACAATGACAAAAGTCCGAATGAACATTGATTTGGTCGAGAAAAGGAGGATGAGTGAATGGTGAGGATGGAGGTGACTGATTGGTTAACTCAATTGCATGTTGAATGTTGATATCAAGAAGATTTGAAAGGTGTAGGAGTTCATGCAATTTGTTTTCACTAAGATTTTGAGTAGAATTTTGTGGAGGCAAGGAGGAAGATGTAGGATTAGATGAGTTAGGAGAAGGAGGCAAGGGAGTGGTATCAAAGATTGGTGAGTTTGGTGGAGATATAGATAGTGGGTTGCTAGGAGAAAGAGGAGGTGAGATCCTATTTGGTGGTGGTGAAGGTGGAAGATTATGGCTTTGTCTCCACGGTTCAAGAATTTCTCTTTTGTGTTTTCGTGAGTAGTCACGAGGAGATGTGTTAGAAGATGACATTGAGATTTTGAGGAGATGTTTACAAGAGAAGTGGTGATTAAGATGAATAAGGATGGTGTTTATATAGAAGAGATTTGGGAAAGGCATGGTTTTGGTATAAGATAGTTCCAAGAAGTGTTTAGTTTAGAAGGGAAAGGACAGCTAGACCTAGGAAGAATAGGGTTAAAGATGCAGACAAGGAGGGGACAGGAGTGTTTCGAGTTACTCCTGATGGCGGTCCCTTATGGTTATGGCGGTCCCGAATAATTAAGGGGGCCGCCAGACCATTTTAGGGGGCCGTTTTCTGGAGTTTCGAAATTTAATCTCTTTACAGAGTGGTCAATGAGGACGATTTTTAGGCATTTCCAACACTTCAATGTTCACATAATATAAGTAGAGACGTGAATAAGTCATGTAATATGGCCAAGATAAAGCATATGAAATGACTAAAATGTCTACTAGAAGGCTCATAGACAGCATGTAGACACATTATACACGTACTTGATTATCCAATACATAGAATAAGATAATATTACATCGTACGTATTGCTAGCAATAATTCTAGAGAGATTTCAATCATCGTTTGAATCAACACTTGACACTTCTTCAGAGGATATGTAGATAATTGATTCAAGATGAGAAGGATGAATCCAAGGTTTCATGGATCCCCAATATGTTTTATATTTTGGATTACGGAGATAAGGATTGGTTTGGATAATGTGTTTGTACAAACGACTTAGAATTATTCCATATGGTATTGGGGTATTTGGTTGAAATTTAATATTTTTGATTCTTTTAATTAGAAAGAATACAAAGTTGAATGAAGTGCTAGTTAGGATGCAATACATCAAGTGACATGATGATGCAGGAAGAAAGGGTGAGTTATTTTGAGTACCGAAAGCATTTTCTTGAATGATTTTGTTCCAAGATCTTAATTCAACACGAAGTTCTTCTTTAAGAATTTTGTTTGGAAATGTGGTTTGTCCGAATATTGTTAAGGATTGAATTATTTCTTTTGGAGTTGGGACATTTGTTTTGAAGGGTGTGAAAGAGTTTTGATTCATTTTCATGGATTATTTCCATGGATGAGATAAATTCAAGTAGAAATCTAGGACAAATGACTTCATGTAGCATATATATTTTAGTGAGTTTGATGGCTTTAAACATTGTATTGTATTTGGTTGATTTGGGTTCAACAAGACGACCTTCATGAATAGCTCTGCATTCTAAATTTTGAATGATAGGTTTCAAGTAGTTAGGTATGTAGGAATCATTCGAGATCTTTGGAATGTATGATTTTGTGTAACGTAGTTCATCTTCGAACTCCATTTTACCTAAGACAGGTAGTCATAATTTTTAGTAAAATCGAAACATTGAGAAAGATTTCTAATGAGTGCTTAAATGTAATCAAATGTAGAGTAACGATTAACTAACCCTACGAAGAAATTTTTACTTCTAAACTACTCTACGGGACAAATAACGAAGAATGAAAAAGACTAGACCGAAAACGGAGTTCGTTTGACCCAAAAACGAGTCAACACAAAAACCGTACCCGGACCCCGTTCTTTAAGAAACGAAAAGTTGTAAAAATTACCCTACGAAAATTTTTAAATTTTTCCTACAAACTATATGACAAAATAAAATTTTCTAAAAAAGAAAAATATTTTTTTGATAATTTTTGTATTTTTTATGAATTTTTAAAACTTTTAACGAAATTAAATCATAAAAAATATTAAATGATTTCGAAAAATTCTGAAATTTTTTCTAAAAATACTTTATACTATAAAGATCCTACGAAAAATAAGAAACAAAGAAATAGCTTATTAATAAGCTCGAAATAAGCTGTTTTCAGCTTATGAGCTTATAAGCCTAAAACAAGTATAAATATCCAAGCCCTTGAGTCTTTAACGAAAAAGACCCAAGGGCGCAGTGGTAAGAGTGTGTGTAAAAGAGGGGATGTATCGAGAGGTCACGGGTTCGAGTCTTGCTCACCCGGACCTCTTGTCTTTCCCTCTTTTTTTTTCGAAAACTCAAAAAAGCAAAGTTGTTAAGCTCGTGGGGCTTAACAACTTTGTCAACTAGCACTTTTTCTAAAAAGCTGTCAATAAGCTGAAAAATAAGCTTAAAGTCGACAGTTTAGCTTAAATGGCTTAAAAGCAAAAAATGCTAAGTCTTTTGGACTTGTGGTGACACTTAAGCTAAACCTTGGACAAGATTAGCTAAGGGGAGTCTAAACTAACCTAGATAAGCTTAAAAAAAAGCTTAAAGCTAAGACTAATAAGCTGTTGAAAACAGCTTATGATGACAGAACTAAAATAAAGCTTAAAACTAAAATTTTATTAAGTCATTTGGACAAATAAGCTAGGAAAAGGCAAAAAAAAGCTAACAATTTACCTATGGCTAAACCTAAAAAGCTATTAAGAGCTAAAAAGAGCTTATAAAATAAGTTGAATAAGCTAAGATGAGAATTAAGCAATCCTACACCTAAGTAATCCAAAAACAGTCAAAAGGCAACTTTGGGCTTAAAAATAAGCCAACAAACAAGCTTTTTAAGAGCTGAAATTCAAGGAGCTTATACAAGAGCTTATAGGGTCTTGAAATAAGCCAAGAAATTGGGCTTAAGTGGACAGAAAGGGTAAGCAATGAGAGCTTAAAATCTCCCCTTTGCACCAGGGGAGATTTAAGCTAAACTCAAGGGCTTATTTGACAGCTTTTTAAAAGCTGTCAAATAAGCTCTAAACAAACAAATAAGCTAAAACAGATTGAGTGTCCTATGAAAAGGACTTATGCACCAATTTTTAGCTTCCAAAAATCATTATAACTTGCTGAATTTTGATAGTGAAAAAGGCTTATGGATCTTTTAAAACTGCTATAAGCAAACACTTGGTGATTTTTGACTTACAAAGTCAAAAGACACCAAGGTTTTGACAGATAGTTTAACAACAACAAATCACACTCTTTTTGACACTTAAACTCAAACCACAAGTGCTTAACCAAATGAGCACTTGTGGTGTTTTTTTAAAATCCAACAGTTAACACAATGGGTTATAAAAGCTTTGAAATTCAATTTTCAAACTTGAAGACTTTTGAAACAGCTTATATGAGCTCAAAAGCTTAAACTAAAACTAGATTGATGACCATAACCCAAACCACAACCATTTTGACCCGTTTTACAAGTTATCCCAAACACCCCTTTACTTTAAGCTGTCAAACTAAAGTGACATTAAAATCTATTTTAACACTAAAATTATTAAAACCTTTTATCTACTCTTACTAATACTACACTAATTAAATTATTTTGACACTAAAACTTACAGCTTATTAGGAAATATAAGCTAGTTTCTCTCCTAGGCTCATTGTACTATTATGACAGAACTTGAGAGTTTAAGATCTTAATGAACTAAACCTATAACAACTCAATGCATTAACATCACTAAGCTAACTAAACAAATCTACACACAATTTAACACAAATAAGAGCAAAGAAATAAGCTAATTGAGTGAACTAAATTTAAGCTAAAATGAATTGTACAAGTTAAAACCTGGAAATTGAATGTTTCAGAACCTAGCCACTCTATCTGAATGAGTGGCTTACAAATCAAAGCCTAATGGCTTCCAAAGCCCTGAAACCTTTGAGCTTAAAGCTCAATAAGGCTATTTTAAGCTATTTAAACTCCTTGTTGCTTCAAAATTGAATCAAGTGACCTCTAGTGATCATGCTTTCATACAAAGTGAACAAAACAAGTTAATGAAGGACCTTTAACAAGTTTTAACTAAATCTGAGCTTATGAACAAGAATAAGCTCAAATGAGCTTATAAGAGCTTATTAAAGTAAAACGGCTTAAATTTTGAAATGAAAAACACTTGAAACTTTAAAACTGAATTTTATTACTCAAAATAGTAACATACAAACTAAAGATTACAGAATACAAGTGCTTAAAGCTGATTAAAAACTTGAAAGAAAATTGCTTAAAATTACGAAAAATTACAAACTGAAAAATAGAAACTAAAAAAAACTACTCTTTTCTTCTGTCTTCTTCTTCTTTTATAACTGAGTCTTTGTGTTTGTTGTGTGAGAGGGGGAAAGCAAACAAATCCTGGCCCTCTATTTTGCCTTGGTGCTTGTTCTTATCATCAAACCCGTCGAAATAAGTCTTGGGGAGTTGTGGGATTGCCAAATGGGATTAGGGTTTTAGTGGAGGAGGGGGGAAGGTTTGACCCATTGGGTAGTTATGGTTGCAGGGTAAAAGGGGTGTTGTTTGGGGAAGACAATCAAAAAGGGCGGGAAAAGATATACAGTGGATAAACAGTGTTTCAAAACTGTTGGGTGAAAGTTTGAGGTTTTGTCAACATTGGCCTAATAGGGGTTACCATCATTCACAACTCGTCCTTGTGTTTATGAAACTTTGTTATATAACTTTGGGGACTTGGCAAGTTAAGTCCCCAAGAGTTATATAACTCTTTGCATGACCCGTCCTTATGTGCTACAAGTCTTAGGACTTGACAGAAATAGCCCTTGGAGTATAACTTTCCCATCTTGGCAGTTTTCCCCCTTGTCTTTCTTTTTCTCTTTTCTTCTTATAAATACAAGTTTAGGGTTTTAGCAATTTTAACCCTCAAACTTATATGTCTTGACTTGTTGACTTTTTGGCTTCGGGGTTGACTTGGGTTGACTTCTGTTGACTTTTGCTTGGACTTTGGCTTTGTCTTTTCCTTGCTTTCCCATTCCGAGTCCGGTTTTGTCGATTTGGCTTCGTTTTTCGTCCTTTTCTTAATTATCCGTTCCTGCACAATACAATTAGCAAAACAAGCGTATATTTGGCATTTTAAGTCCGTTTTTGGTTATTTTAGCTCGTTTTTAAAGGTAAAAGGTATGTGTAATTAAGCACATACCAAAATCCCCCATACTAAGGTATTGCCGTGTCCTCACGCAATGTTATGAAGTAAACATTTACGAAAACTAAGAATCTCAATCCCCCTCGACTAATAACTTTGAAAAGTAGCTAAGTGTTCGTCAAAGGAAACTAAAGAATCAAAAGCTTCGACAAGTCCCGTTTTCACCATTTTTTATTCATACACTAACTATCCCTAATATTTTTGGATTTTCCTTTTTCTTTTCTCGACTTCCTGTTTGACTTCCTTTATTATATCAACATTGGGATCATAGAATGAGAAACGCCCATAGAATAATCTACGGATGTCCTGACGGATAAATTCATCGTCCCCGATTTTTCACTAGTTCCAAACCAAGCAATTAAACAAGATCATTTGTCAATATAAGTCTAAATGCTAAGCACTCATACTTATGACTTGTGAACTTTTAACTCCCAACATGAATATATGATTTAAATGTGTGTACTCATTTCAACTCAACCATAGATCAACTTATTTCCATAGTCGTGATTCAAGATGAATCATGACTCAAAGCGACAACTTATTAGGACCTTGTAACTTGATTTTAAAGAACGAGATTTTAACTGTAGAACTTTTTTTTTCAGCATCTTCATCATTATAATCATAAGTTCTTAAAGCTAGGAATGCGTTGCTTAGTTTGAACACCTACCTAGGCCTCGCTCCCTAGTAGGATATCACAACCAACGACCGATGTTCTTAGTTTGAAAACCCACCCCGTTGCTAGCGTAGTGGAAAATCACATCAACACCTTATTCCTAATATGGCTAAAGATTGGTGTCTTAGTTTGAACCCTCACCTAGACCTTTCTTCTAAGTGAGATATCACGACACACCAAGTCTCTAGAAGCAAAGACGTCTTAGTTTGAACCCCCACTTCGTTGCTAGCGGAGTGGGATATCACGACACATCTTTTACTTGC
>BQNB010096906.1:0-25513 GCA_026074375.1 Tanacetum coccineum | reverse complement strand
GGGTTTCCATGGGTGTGTTTGCTGTTTTGACATCACTAAAGCTAAATTTCTTCAAAATTTTAGTCACATACTTGTCTTGGCATATAAAAAACCCATTTTTCTTCTGCTTCAATTGTAGTCATAGAAAGAATGTGAATTCACCCATAGAACTCATCTGAAACTTCTTATGCATCATCTTCTCAAACTCTGTGCATAACTTCTTCTTTGTAGACCCAAAAATGATATCATCTACATATACCTGTACTATCAGAATATCACCGTGGTCCCTCTTGATAAATAAATTTTTGTCTATCTGTCCTCTCTAAAACCTATTTTCTAACAAATAAGTGGACAAGGTCTCATACCAATCTCTAGGAGCTTGATGCAAACCATAGAGAGCCTTTTCTACTTTATAAACTCTGTCAGGGAAGTCTGGATCTTCAAATCCTGGTGGTTGACAAACATAGACTTCCTCTTTAATCTTACCATAAAGAAAAGCACTCTTGACATCTATCTGGTACACCACAAAGTCTTTAAATGAGGCATAGGCTAAGAATAGCCTAATTGCTTCAATTCTGGCAACAGGGGCAAAAACTTCATCATAGTCAATCCCTTTTTCTTGTGTGTACCCTTGAGCAACCAATCTTGCTTTTTTCTTTATCACAATGCCTCTTTCATCCTTTTTGTTCTTGTAAACCCATTTAGTGCGTATGGTCCTTTTTCCATTTGGTAAATCCACCAGGGTCCAAACCTTTTGTAATTTGAATTATAGAAGCTCATTCAACGTTTGGATTACCTTCTTGGGTTCTTCTTATGATAAAAAACAAGCAAACAAACAATTTTGAAAGTCTTTATGGTTTGTTCTTTGATGAGCTGAACTAAACAAACCATGTTCTTTTAAATTCTTTGTCATTCTTCTTGTTTGAGGTACTGAATTTAAGTCTCCAATGATTTTGTCAACTGGATGATCTTTGTGTATTCTTGTAGTTGGAATAGGACTGACATGCATAAATGCATCTAAATTGTTCATGTCAGCCTTTACACCAACATCTGCATCGTCATCTGAATAAACAATATCTTCCAATTCAGGCATATTTAGATCATTTGGAAGTTCAATGCTTGTTTTTGGATTAACAACATTAACTTCAGTGCCAGCAACATTAACAGTTGAACTAACAGCATTAACATTGTTAGTGTTGTTTCCATCACTAGCAGTATTAATATTGTTAGTGTTGTTAATATAATCATCCTTTTCTTGATTAATTCGTGGCTCCTCTATACTTGGAACCTCACTATCTTTCCCTTCAGTTGGATTTCTACTTTCATTCCCTGGATCTTTAGCATCCTTCTTTTCCTCCTCCCCTGATGGTTTAAATCCAGCATCAGGAGAATCTTTTGGACTAGAAGAGAATGGTAGATTTTGAGTCCATAATGGTAGCAATATGTAATCTTTGCCAGGTGCTGTCTCCACTCTAGCTTTACCTGTATCAGCACATGTTTTTGTTCTGCATTACCATTAGACTGATTCCCTGCAACAACTGGCTTATAGTTCATAGAATTTGATAGTGCATCTATATCAAAAAGCCAATTAGGTCCACTTCCTGCAACATTAGATGTATTTTCACTAAATTGTACATGCAGGTTCTCTTCTACTATCCTAGTTCTACTGTTGAATACTGTGAATGTTTTGCTATTGGTAGAGTATCCTACAAAGAACCCTTCATCAGCATTTCCATCAAATTTACCTAGGTGATCTATGGTATTAAGGATTGTAACAAGACACCCAAATGGTCTCATAAGCTTAAGGTAGGTTTTCTACCTATAAAAAGTTCATAAGGGGTCTTGTTGCGAGGTTTGATAACTAACACCCTATTTTGGACATAACAAGCAGTATTGACTGCTTCAGCCCAAAAAGTTATTGGAAATTTTGAATCAGCTAGCATAGTCCTAGCAGTCTCTATTAGTGTCCTATTTTTTCTTTCAGCTACTCCATTTTGTTGTGGAGTCCTAGCAACACTAGATTCCCTCTTAATACCCTTCATTTCACAGAATTGATTCATGACCCTATTCTTGAATTCAGTCCCATTGTCACATCTAATCATTTTCACCCTAAGGTCTATTAGATTTTCTATGCATGTTACAAATGTTTTAAGGATTTCACTAGTTTCATCCTTAGTGGCTAAAAAGAAAACCTAACTAAACCTACTAAACTCATCTGTGACAACTAGGTAGTACATCTTTTTCATTAAACTCTTTACAAATGTTAGGCCAAACAAATCCATGTGCAACATTTGTAATGGTTGGCTGATTGAACTAACTGTTTTGGTCTTACAAGAAGCTCTGTGTTGCTTTCCCTTTTGACAAGCAACACAGGTTTGATTAATTTCAAAAAGTTTTAAAGGTAAACCTCTTACAAGGTTTCCCTTTACCAGTTTATTCATTGTTTTGAAATTTACATGTCCACGCCTCCTATGCCAAATATTAGATTCATCTGGTGTGGATTTTGCAAAGAGACAAGTGAGACCTCCTTAAGGAACAACATTCTTGAAGTCAACACTGTACATGTTATCCTTTCTAGGAACTTTAAGCAAAACATGACTTTCATCAGTTAACTTAAAGTCGAGATACAGAACAACATATTCAGTATCAGTAAAAAGAACACTATTCTTCTTGTCACACATTTGTGAGACACTGAAGAGGTTAAACTTTAGTTCCTTTACAAAATACACATCTTTAAAATCTGATTTACTAGTTCTTATTTTACCTTTTCCCAGTAATTTTCCCACCTTTGGAATTACCTTCAAAGGCAACAAATCCTCCATCAAATTCTTCATAATCTGTATGATAGGATCTGTTTCCTGTCATGTGCCTAGAGCATCCACTGTCAATCACTCATTTATTCTTAAAATCTTGCTGTAGATTTCCCTGCACATAATGGTAGGAAAATTAGTTTCTTTTAGGGACCCAAGCCATTACTGACTTGGATCTGCCTTGTGCATCAATATAGTTAAATCTTTTAAAGGACATTGATGCACCATTGTTTCTGGAGACATGGTCTAAAACTTTGTGCTTTGGTCTCCAAACCCAACATGTTGAGGCCTTAACAGTATTTCCCTTATTTTCCTTAACAGCACTAAGAACTACTTTTAGCCGCAGTATTAACCCTTGTTCCCTTAACAGTATTAACCTTGTTAGTGAAATTACTATTATTAGCTGATGTTATTTTGTTAAAAGGCCTTCTAGAAGTTGAATATGCATTATTAATAACATTTTTCATGGGTCCCGCATTATCCACTGCTGTTCTTGGTTGAACAGTATTAACTGGTCTAGCAGTATTAAGTGAAATTGGGCCAGACCTAGTTAAGACTGTTCTTGGAACCATGTTCCTTTTTGGACTGGGGTGAGTTAATTTAGAGAAATTCTGTTTGTTCACCCTTTTAACATTGGTCCAAATTGGTTTTGCAAATCTTCCATTTTTATACTAGTTATTGCAATCATTCTTCAAATGATCAAAACTGCCACACACATGACAAGCTTTGTTGAACATCTCAAAATCACTTCCTAATTTTTTAGACATATGTTGGTTCTAGTTTCTTTTGTTCCCTCTAGGACTAGGTGTGTTTTGCCTATTTTTATCAACTGATGTTTTCCTAGGAGATTTTACTTGCTCAGTAGACTTAACAAAGTTTATCTTAGCAAAACTAGGTTTATTAAACATCTCAACTGTTTTAACCTTAGGCACATTTTCTTCATCACTATCAGATACCCAATCCTCAATAATTGGGGCTCCATTTTCTTTCCTAGCAGTCTTAGGTTCATTAGTCTCAACAGTAGGCTTTTCAACTACAGACTCACTAACAGACTCATTCACATCAACAAAATCATCTAGACTAGGATAAACTAAATTAGGTTTTGGTGGCATAAAATTCCCAGTATAAGGAGGTGGGACAGCATTATACCCTAATCCTGTTTTACACTTATCCATTATTTGACTGTCTAGAAGTTTACTTAGGCTTTTTGATGAATTTTCAAATTTTTGTACTGTAAGTTGAACCTCATCTTTTTCTTTTGTAGCCAACTCTAACTTCCTTTTAAGCTCTGTAATATCTAAATCTCTTAAATAGATTTCATGTTTTAAGAGTTTTATATCTTCCTCATACACAGACTCATTTTTCTTAAAGACTAACAGTCTAGCTTCTATAGATTCTAAACCAGTTTTATAAGAGACAACACTTATCCTAGTTGTTCTTAAGTCTTTAACTAATTGTTCATTTTGTTCTTTTAGATCTTTTACACATTCTAAACAAGATGAACAACAATTTGAGTCATTAGATACCTCAGAGTTTGTAGAAGAACTTGAACTTGTTGAAGAATAAGCCATGAGAGCAAAATTGGTTGGACCTTCTTCTACTTGGTCACTCCAATCATAGCCAAAGCCATCACACTAAGACACTAAGGCATTTGAAGTAGTTTCCTTAACTGGCACAGTCCTTCTAGTAGGCTCCCTGTTCCTGCTGTCTTGATTCTTGGGTGCCCTACACTCCCTTGCAAAGTGTCCTCTCTTGTGGCAGTTGAAACACTCCACCTTGGACTTGTCAAACCCAATTCTTTCTTTGTTGGCCATTGATTCGTAGTTTTACACACGTATAAAATAATATACTTATAGAGAAATTAAGGAAATCCCCAAGTATCCCTTGGACAATTCCACTCACAAAGATATATATAGAATACGTATATTAAACCGGGTAAGTATGATCACCCGGGTCGTAGTTTCCTTAAACTATTAAAATGTTGTTGAATAGGAAGGTTTAATAATTATGGAAAGTATTAATAAAGTATTAAATATGATGAGTAGGTTACAGGTTTATTTGGAAGCATTTAATGTTATTAATGTATAATATTAGGAAAAGTATTAAATGTGTTGTAACCTACTTAGGGCTCTTGTACTATAAAAGGATGTCCTCGGGTGAAGAGAAATCGATATCAATCGCCACAAAAAACACATCTCTCTCTTAACACAATATCATACACCACTTTTTCATAGTTAGTAATCTGTAAACATCTTTTCCAGATTAATAGTAAAGTTTAGTTATTAAACATTATTCTTCTTAGTATTATAAGCTAGTTTCCACATAGCTTATAGTATTCATAGTCTTTGTTTCTCTTGTGGTTAGTGTGGAACTATTCCATATTGGCTACAACCCTTTACAAGCTAAAGGTTTAAGATCTATATGGTTTGGGACTCACAGTCATGTCTTTGACATCGATTTGATACCATTCGGGCATAGGAGTTTTGATGTAATTATTGGTATGGATTGGTTATCTAATCATAAGGCTGAAATAATTTGTCATGAGAAAGTTGTAAGGATACCACTACTAGATGGCAAGGTGCTTAGAGTATTAGGAGAGAAACTGAAAGAAAAGATGAGGCATCTAAAGAGTGCTAAGGCTAAAGAGAAGGAACAAGAAGAAATGGTAGTAGTGAGAGATTTTCCCAAGGTATTCCCGAATGACCTATCTGGATTGCCGCCTATTCAGGAAATTGAGTTTTGAATTGAGTTAATCTCTGGAGCAACGTCGGTAGCAAAGTCTCCCTATTATTTAGAACCTTCTGAATTGGAGGAGTTGTCGGGACAACTCAAGGAACTCCAAGACAAAGGTTACATTCGACCAAGATCATCGCCTTGTGGAGCGCCAATATTGTTCGTTAAGAAAAAAGATGGTTCTTTTAGGTTGTGCGTTGACTATAGTGAATTGAACAAGTTGATTGTTATGAATCGTTATCCGCTTCTTAGGATTGATGATTTATTTGACCAACTGTAAGGGTCGTAGTTTTTCTTAAAGATAGATCTTAGGTCTGGATACCATCAGCTAAGAGTGCACGAGGATGACATTCCAAAGACTGCGTTTAGAACTCGTTATGGACATTTCGAGTTCATAATAATGCCCTTTGGTCTAACTAATGCACCAGCGTTATTCATGGATTTGATGAATAGGGTTTGTAGGCCTTATCTTGATAAGTTTGTGATAGTGTTTATAGATGATATCTTAATCTACTCTAAGACTCGAGAGGAACATGTAGAACACTTAAGGTTAGTCTTGGAACCTTCTCACGATCGGAGAAACTCTAGTACGTTTTTAAGTGTGAATTGGCTAAGAGAAGTGCAGTTTCTTGGGCATGTGATAAATGGTAATGGGATTCATGTGGACCCTAGTAAGATTGAAGCTGTTAAGAATTAGAAAGCCCCTAGAACTCTGTCTAAGGTTCGTTCATTCTTAGGATTGGTTGAATATTATCGTAGGTTCATTGAGAACTTTTCTAAGATAGCTACGTATCTTACTATCTTGACTCAAAAGTGTAAGAATTTTGATATGGCGGTTGCGGAACAGGAATTGGCATTTCAAACCATGAAGGATAAGTTGTGTAATGCACCTGTTCTAGCTCTCCCCGATGGACCGGAAGACTTTGTGGTATATTATGATGCATCCGAGATAGGACTAGGCTATGTGTTAATGCAAAGAGGTAAGGTGATCGCCTACGCGTCTAGGCAGTTGAAAATTCATGAGACGAATTATACGACCTATGATTTAGAACTGGGAGCAATTGTATTTGCCCTTAAGATATGGAGACATTATTTGTATGGGAAAAAGAGTGTCATCTATACGGACATAGATGTCTTCAGCAGTATCTTTAGTCGAAAGAGTTGGGACTATGAGTACAGGGTCGTGGTAGCGTTGTTTAGTGATTATGACTGTGTGAGATTTGTCCATCCTTGGTTTGCAAGGAATGTGGTGGCTGATTCCCTAAGTAGGAAGGAGAGAGTAAAGCCTAAGAGAGTTAGAGCTATGAATATGGCCCTTCAGTCAAGCATCAAGGATAGGATACTGGCGGCTTAGAAGGAGGATGTGGATGAGTCTGCGGGATTGCAGAAAGGTTTGAATGAGATGATAGAACAAAGAAGTGATGGGACTTTGTACTACTTGGATCGAATATGGGTGCCTTTAAAGGGTGATGTGAGAACCCTGATAA
This sequence comes from Tanacetum coccineum, assembly GCA_026074375.1. Taxonomy (NCBI): domain Eukaryota; kingdom Viridiplantae; phylum Streptophyta; class Magnoliopsida; order Asterales; family Asteraceae; genus Tanacetum; species Tanacetum coccineum. Next base: position 18,504 of record BQNB010096906.1, on the reverse strand, counting down.
TGGACGAAGCTCATAAGTCGAAGTACTCTATACACCTAGGAGCTGATAAGATTTATTATGACCTTAGAGATAGGTATTGATGGCCGTGTATGAATAAGGACATTGCTGTGTATGTTAGTAAGTGTTTGACTTGTATGAAGGTTAAGGCTGATCATCAAAGGCCATATGGCTTGCTCCAGCAACCTAAGATCCCCGTATGGAAATGGGAAGGAATAGCTATGGATTTTGTGACTAAGTTTCCTAGGACTAGTAGTGGGCATGATACAATCTGGGTCATTGTGGACCGATTGACTAAGTCTGCTCATTTTCTACCTATGCGTGAGGATTATAAGATGGATAGATTGGCTAGATTGTATTTGAATGAGATAGTTTCTAGACATGGTGTGTCGATCTAGATCTTATCGGATCGTGATAGTCGTTTCAGATCAAGGTTTTGGCAGCCAATGCAAGAAGCATTAGGAACTCGGTTGGACATGAGTAAGGCTTACACTCGACCGATGGTCAGAGTGAGCATACTTATCAGACTTTGGGAAAACATGTTAGAGCGTGCGTCTGTCGACTTCGAAGGAAGTTAGTTGGGATGTTATCATTTTGTTGGTTGAGTTTTTGTTTATAACATTGTATATTCTAGTGTGAGAATGAGCTTCGTTTAAGGATTGTATGGTAGAAAATGTCGTTCACCAATTATGTAGGCTGAGTTTGGAGAAGGTCAGTTTATAGGTAATAAGATTCGTTGCAGAGACTATTGAGAATGATTTGTGTTAAGATTTTAGACTAACGGTTGCGCTGTGATCATCAGAAAAGTTATGGGGGGGGGGATGAATAAGAGGAGGAAGCCTCTAGAGTTTAGTGTAGGTGATTATGTTTTGCTTAAAGTGTCACCTTGAAAAGGTGTGGTACGCTTTGGGAAGAAAAGGAAACTAGCACCTAGATTTGTTAGACCTTTTGAGATTATTGAAAAAGTAGGCCCTGCAGCCTACAGGTTAGATTTGCCTAATTAGATGGTGTTCATGACACGTTCCACGTGTCGAACCTTAAGAAGTGTTTGACTGATCCAACACTGCAAGTGCCCTTGGATCAGATCCAAGTTGATGCCAAGTTAAATTTTGTGGAAGAGCCTGAGGAGATTTTAGAAAGGGAGTTTAAGAAGTTGAAGCGGAGTAAAATTGCCATCGTCAAGGTTCGATGGAATTCGAAACGTGATCCTGAATTCACGTGGGAATGTGAAGATCAGATGAAATTGAAGTACCCGCATTTGTTTAGTGATGTAGTAGCTAAATTTCGGGGTCAAAATTCTTTTAAGGGGGTAGAATGCAAGCTTTGCCCCTTTTGTGTTCTGAATATTTCATTTTTTAGTCCTTTGACTATTTGACGTTTGTCAGTTTATTCGTATTATGTACCGTGTTGACGGTGGTGATTTTATGAGAATTGTGGTAATTTATGGTTTATTGTGAATAATAGTCCTTTTTAGAGGTTATTATTGTGTTATTTGCATTCCGGGTGGTTGACCCGTGAATTTTGAGAAAATGCCGAAAAACGAGTCCCGACACGTCCGTTAATGTCCAAATGAGTTTTGAAGGGTTTAAAGTGTAAATATGTCGTGTAAATACTCTAGGTTAATGGAAAAGTATTTTTAAAGTGAATAAAAATGCTAAGTAACTTTGGGGAGTATTTTACGGTTGAGTTTTACGAGCTTTTAAGTGATCCCGACATGAAAAGAAAGACCCGAGACCCCATAGGATCCCATGGCCGGTTATAAGACATTGGAGGGGACAAGGAGGCTTGATTTTAGCTCCTTTGTCTAGCACTTGTACACATATATTCTCTTTTACCAACAACACCTCCATTTATTCATCTCATTTTAAAAAATATAAAACACACACATAAGTGTGTGTGTGTGTGTGTTTTTGTCCGCCACCAACCACCACAAACTACCATAGCTTTTCCAACTTTAATCAAGAACGTGATATTCCGGGTTGCTACTAGTATTTGGGTATTCATTTAAACAACGTTTGGGTTGTCCGGTTCGTGTCGAAATCTACATTTTGAAGTTTTCTTGATGTAAGTTTTCAAATTTAAATTTCGTTTGTCCTTTTGGGTTTATATTGATGCATAGATGTTAGTTGTTCAAGTTGATCATCGTAAAAATCGATTTTTAGAAACGAAACAAATAAAAAGGAGTGTTTGGCTTGCGTCGAATAAGAGAAGAAACAACGGACTTTTGTTAGTTTTTGATATTGTGTGTCGCGATGGTTGAATAACATATTGTTGCTAGATAGCTTTATTTTTGAATACTAGCTTGTATGTTTATTTCGAGCATTATTTTAAGTATTTTCGTGGGCTTATTTTGGGATTAAATGCCACGTCTTATGTTAAAATCCCAAGGAAATAGATTTTCATTATTTTCGTGGTATGGCGTATGTTTGTGGACTAATATTATAGCTTATAGTGGTAACAAATGCGATATGTATCTTACTAGCTTATTTTCAAGCTTAATATATGTATTGTGAAGCTTATGGACTTATGACCCAATAAGCCCATTTAAGTCGTGGCTTAATGGGAGGGCTTATAGTGGTCCAGATTATTTTTTACTTATTAGTATGAACTTAAGTATATAAATGGGCCTTGGTTTTGCGGCTTTAGATTCGTATTTTGGATTATAATAACTTATTGGACCCTTGTTGGGCCTTGAAGCCCAATAAGCAATATTTAGTCGTTTTAAGAGTTTTGACGAACTTTTGAAAGTGAAATGTATTTACGAAGTGATATTGAGCGTTATTTTGGGAAAAATGTTTTAGTAAACGTTAAAGATTGAGATTTTGGAAATTTGTCAAAAAAGTGTCGAAATGGTGAAAAGTGTTGGAAATTAAGGTTTGAAACCTTGGAAAACATTATATAAATGTACGGGTCATGTTGAGATTTTGTAAAAAGTTTATACTTAGAAAGTTTTACTTAAGAACATGATTTTGGTTTTAAATAATAAAATATTATTTTATTATTTTATTTATTTAATAAAATTCACTAAAAGACGAAAAATATATTTTTTCTCAAAACTTCTCTAATATGTCTATTATAAGTAAACATTTTATTTTCAACCATATTATGATTATTTTGGAAATATTGTATCATTGTTCGAGCCATCATAATTCAGAGGTCATGTAGTAAACGTTTGAGGAGCCAGGACACTTTAAATCGTAAATCCAACAAACTCGTCAAAACGTATACCCAAATGAAACTCTTCACATGAAGCTCCCTAGTAACGTGATACGATAAAATTTTAAGTTTCTTCAAAAGTTAGTTGATGATAAATTACGTTAAATATATAACGTAATTGTTTTATAATGCGTCGATCGATGATTAATAACGATTAATGTGTCGGGTTTTAATAAAATCAAGTTTTATAATATTAATATATATTTTTATAATTTATATAAAGATATTATATTTTTAAGTTTGCAAAAATGGCAATATATACCCTCGATTTATAAACTTTTACAAGTTTAGTCCTTTATATATAAAGTATATATAATTTAAACCTTTAACTTTAAAACTTGGCAAGATAGGTCCTTATAGTTATAACTTTGGAATAATGACATTTTCAGCCCCTCTAGTTATAAATTTCAGAAAGTTACGATATATACCCCTATGCATGAAAACATTTGCAAATCAAGTCCAAAAAGCCATGCAAGCTTATTTTAGGGTTCCAAATGATATTTTCAGGTTATAGCTTATTAGAATAAGCTAAAATAAGATGTTCTAACGTAACAAAAGTTTAGAAAAAGGATTCGTTAGCTAGAAAATCAAAACGGGTCGTTTTTAGGGTTTTAGTAAAAAACACATGGGTTTGAGGATTCAAGGCTTCAAACAAGAGTTTATATATGATCTAACAAACCTTATGAAAGATCTAAAACAGAATATGAGCTTATTGAACAAGATTTAAGCTTACTTGAGCTAGAAATGGGTCGAAATGGGTTTTTCGGGTTCGTACGCCTAGATATGGATTCAAGACCTTCCTTCTCTTGATTCTTGGCTTGTATTCTGATCTTAGGGACCTTCTACTTCTTCCTTGGCTGAGCTAGAACTCCATTTGTGTTTGTGATGAAGATTTGAGGTGTGATTTGAAAGGGTTGCTTGGATTCGGCTTATATAGGGGTGAAAACCCTTGGTGCCCAAGTTTTCTTGGTGGCTAAGGGTCAAGGGCTGTAGATAGATGACTAAGGAAGGCTATAGGTGATTCATGGAAGCTAGGAGAGTAGTTATGCAAGGTGGTGAGGGTGTATGTGGGTTCGGTTGGACAAGGGTGACAAGGAGGTGACAAGGCCAAACTTGGTGGCCAAGGGAGGTGATGGAGGTGCTTGGTTGCTTGCTTGTGACATGGTAGTGATGTCATGGTGGTGCTAGGATGCTTGCTTGAGGTGCTTGTTTGATTAAATGGGTTAAAATGAAAGAAAAAGGGTGACGGGTGGTTTAGGGTTTCGGGTTAGGGTTTTTGGTCTTTAAAATGTGTATTAGGGTTTAGGATTAGGGTAGTTAGGGTTTAGGATTAAGGTTTAGTGTTAGGATTAGGGTTTAGGATTAAGGTTTAAGGTTTAGGATTAAGGTTTAGGGTTTAGTTTTAGGTTTAAAGTGAAATTAGGGTTTTAGGGTTTCGTTTAGGGTTTAGGGTTTTAGATTAGAGTTTTAGGATGAATTAGGGTTTAGATTTAGGGTTTAGAAGTCATGCATTAAGTGCTTGTACCTTGTGCTAAAGTGGTGGTAAAGTTTAAACATGATTTAGGAGCTTAAATGACCTAATTAGGTTTTAGGCATGATTAGCTTGTACATTGTGCTTTAGAAAGTTGTAACTTGATTCAGGAGGGAAAAGATATTCAAATGTTATGTATTGATACTTGTACACATGCTTTAAAGGCTTGCACATTCATTTTATATGTATACATTACATATAATTAGGGTTTTAATGTAAACGTTAACGTTTAATGCTTGTTTTGAAATAACATTTTGAAAAGTACGTTAAATAGATAATGTACTTGGTAAAAATGATATTAAGATATAGACTTGACATATTAGGATGTTTATATGATATAAACATAGATAGAGATGGCATTGTAAGAGGTTAGGTGAGCTCGTTTACTTTAGAGATGCAAGTTACGTTGCATAATGAGATAAAGCAAAAATTTCCCTGTAAGAAGGTGATATATATATATATATATATATATATATATATATATATACTTAATAGATGGATATTACAGTGCATCTAATTTAATAGATGGATAATTACATTGATGAAAATTGCGGGTTGTTATATATGGTGACTATCAGCTGGGAATCGTTGTTATCTCAAGGGTATACTACGTTAAGCGGCTCGGACATAACTTGTTTTCTGTTGGCCAATTTTGTGATGCGGACATTGAGGTTGCATTTTGGAAAAACACTTGATTTATTTGCAATTTAGAAGGTGTTGATCTACTTTCAGGGTCCCGAGACACAAATTTGAACATAATTTCTCTTGATGACATGCTTAAATCATCTTCGATCTGTCTTCTATCCAAAGCGTCAAAGACTAAGAGCTGGTTAGGGCACCGTTGATTATCTCATCTCAACTTCGGTACTTTGAACAAGCTAACTAAAGACGGTCTTGCATGAGGAATTCCTAGACTTAAATTTTAGAAAGATCATTTGTGTTCAGTATGTGCATTAGGGAAAAGCAAAAAATCCTCTCATCAACCCAAAGCTGAAGGCACTAACCAAGAGAAACTATATCTTTTGCATATTGATTTGTGTGGCCCGATACGTGTGGCTAGTATTAACGGGAAAAAGGTATATCTTAATGATAGTCGATGATTACTCAAGATTTACCTGGGTTGGATTTTTAAAGACAAAAGATGAAGCTCCTGCGGCCTTCATCAAATGTATTAAAAACATACAAGTTCGTTTGAATGCCATAATCCGGAATGTTCGAATAGATAATAGAACCAAATTTGTCAATTAGACACTTCGTGAATTTTATGAAAATGTTGGCATCTCGCATCAAACTTCTGTAGCCCTTACTCCTCAGCAGAACGGTGTTATCGAAAGGCGAAATCGAACTCTTGTTGAAGTCGCTCGAACAATTCTGATATTTTCTAAAGCTCCATTATTTCTCTGGGCCAAAGCTATCAATACAACTTGTTATACCCAAAACCGTTCTTTGATACGCCTCTGATACAACAAAACTCCATACAAGCTTATGCAAGACAAGAAACCGGACTTATCATTCCTTCATGTCTTTGGTTCACTTTGTTATCCTACCAATGACCATGAGGATCTGAGTAAATTTGATGCAAAAGCAGACATTAGGATTTTTGTTGGTTACGCGCCTGCAAAGAAAGCGTTCAAAATCTACAACAGAAGGACCCGGATAATTTCTAAAACAATTCATGTAACGTTCGATGAGCTAACAACAATGGCTTCTGAACAATTCAGTTCAGAACCCAGGCTTCAATATATAACTCCTGTTACATCTTGTATGAGACTCGTTTCAAAACCTGTTTCTCAACAACCTTGTATTCCACCAAACAAAGATGATTGGGATTATTTGTTTCAACCAATGTTCGATGAGGACTTTAATTCTCCAACAATTACTGTTTCTCCAGTTCAAGAAGTTGCTGCTCCAAGAGCTAAAGTTTTAGCTGATTCTCCTGTGTCAATCTCCATTAACCAGGATGCTCCATCAACAAGTATTCCCTCATCACAAGAACAAGAACATTCTCCAATCATTTCTCAAGGTTTTGAAGAATCACAAAAAACACCAACATTTCATGATGATCCTCTTAACGAATCTCCTAATGAAGACTCGACTTCTCAAGGATCATCGTCTAATGTGAGACAAATCCACACTCTATTTGAACATATTAGTAGATGGACTAAGGATCATCCTATAGCAAACATGATCGGTGATCCTTCTCGCTCTGTATCTACAAGGAAGCAACTTGAAACTGATGCCATGTGGTGTTATTTATATGCTTTCCTAACTTCAGTAGAACCAAAGAACTTCAAACAAGCAATGACCGAACCGTCATGGATCGATGCAATGCAAGAAGAAATTCATGAATTTGAAAGACTTGAAGTTTGGGAATTGGTGCCGTGTCCAGATAACGTGTTCTTGATCAAACTCAAATGGATTTATAAGGTCAAAACATATGAATCTGGCGGGGTACTAAAAAATAAGGCTCGACTAGTTGCTCAAGGATTCAGACAAGAAGAAGGAATCGATTTCGAGGAATCATTTGCATCGGTTGCTAGAATAGAGGCCATTCGTATCTTTATAGAAAATGCCACTCATAAGAATATGACAATCTACCAAATGGACATCAAAACAGCTTTCTTGAATGGCCAACTCAAAGAAGAGGTCCACGTTTCTCAACCAGAAGGATTTGTTGATCAGGACAACTGGTATATGTGTAATTACACAAACCTTTTACCTTTAAAATCGACCCTAAACGACCAAAAACGCACATAAAATGCCATATATATGCTTGTTTTTGTTTTTATGCTGTGCAGGTACCAGATATTCACAAAAGGACGAAAAACAAAGCCAAATCGGACAAAACCGAGCACGGAAACGAAAAGAGCTAAAAAGTAAAAAGTCAGGGTCAAAAAGTCAAGAGGAAAGTCAACCCCGACAAAGTCAAAGTCAACCAAGTGAATAAAATACAACTTGAGGGGCCAAAATTGCCAATTCAAAAAGAATAGATCACATGACCCTAAATTTGAGGATTTTCTTGAACTAAATGGTCTAAATGAACCATTAGAACTTAGGCATGATCAAGTAGTTGACTTAGGACCCACCATTGAGGAAGGTGAGGTAATTGATACACCCATCAAGGAAATGGTCAAAACTAGGCATGATGATGATGATATGATCACCAACGGGATTGAGGATTATCCTAGTTTTAGCGACCTCGATAGGAAGATTCATGTCAATGGTGCTTACAATTTGAGGTTCTCTTGCATGATAGGTTATGAACACGTAGATGCTAACTTCTTCCCTCTCTTGTCCATTAATATGATGTCTAAAAGGTTTAATAACTCTATAATGAAAGACAAGTTGGAATTTAAAGGGAAAAGTATGGTTGGGGCCTTTATGAATGCACCTATCTTTTTTGGAACTTTCTCTATTGTGATAGATTTTGCAGTAAATAAAAGACATGATAATATCGTGATGAAGAAATGGGTGATGTAATAGTTGGAAAAGAGTTTTGCAAAGAAATTTGAGTCAAGGCAAAACGAATTGAAGGAATGACTACCATATACAATGGTGATGATGAGGTGACTTATCAAATGGCAAGATCGCATTTAAGGTTTAAACACCTCACCAATGTACAATGCAACAAGATTAAGCCATTGCTCAAGGTAAGTGCACGAGATGTAATAGAGAATGTATTTTGCACCCCATAACAAAGCTTAAGAAAGCTCTAAAAGGGAGATTTGGACTTGGGAACCTGAATACCTCATTGATAAAAAAAGTCAAAGAATGGCTTACTCGTGGACACGTGAGAGTGCACGAGATGGAGTGGTGAAGATGGAAGCTGAAGACAAGTCTAACTTAAAGACTTTGCTGTAAATAAAAGTGCTTACCGGGAGACAACCCCGGCTAATTTTCTTTTTAACGAGTTCGTCTTACCAAGATTGCCAATATGACGTACCACACCAATGGATACAGAGTATTGATCAAAAAAAATCAAACTTGAAATTATCTAGTCCTTTATTTTCTGCATTTAAAACATTAAGTGTCAGAATAGGGATACAGCATATTCATACCATGAAAACGGCGAAACTGGCAAATTTTACTCGTATTAAAATCCATTTACTATACAACCCAGCAATTATTCATCAATGTAATTATCCATATATTAAATTAGATGCACTGTAATATCCATCTATAAGGAGGCTCACTTAGATTCATTTTAATATACTACCAATTTACAGGAAATTTTGGCTTTTATCTCATTAATGCAACGAAACTTGCATCTCGAAAGTAAACGAGCTCACTCACCTCTATCAATGCCATCTCTATCTATGTTTATATGCATTAAACATCCTAAATATGTCAAGTCTATATCCTAATAATCATATTTAGCCAAGCACATTATCCATATTAAAGTACTTTTTTAAAAAGTTATAATCAAAACATGCATTAAACGTTAACGTTTACATCTAAACCCTATATTATATTAATGTATAACATATAAAAATAATTGCTAGCCGCTAAAGCTGTGTACAAGTATCATAGCACAACATTTGAATAACTTTTCCCTCCTAAAAATCAATTACAACTTCTAAACATAATGTACAAGCTAATCATGCCTAAAAACCTAATTAGGTCATTTAAGCTCCTAAACCATGTTTAAACTTTACCACCGCTTTAACACAAGATACAAGCACTTAATGCATGACTTCTAAACCTTAAACCTAAACCCTAATTCCTTCTAAAACCCTAATCTAAAACCCTAAACCCTAAACGAAACCCTAAAACCCTAATTTCACTTTAAACCTAAAACTAAACCCTAAACCTTAAAACTAAGCCCTAAACCTTAATCCTAAACCCTAAACCTTAATCCTAACACTAATCCTAAACCCTAAACTATCTTAAACCCTAACCCTAACTCGAATTTAAACCCAAAATCCTAACCAAAACTTTAAACCAACCCGACACCATTTTTCTTTCATTTTGACCCATTTTTAAACTAAGCTAGCATCCTACCACCTCTAAAGCATCACCATGACATCACCAAGCAACTTACAAGCACCTCTAATACCACCCATTAATCGCACCAAGGTCTTGCTTTGTCATCTCCTTGTCACTTGTGGTTTACCGTGACCTCCGATAGACCCCACAACTCTTCCACCGCTAGCTACACCTTAATAGCCCTCAAAACTCATCATAGCCTCCCTTATCTTCTAGCTACAGGCCCTTAACCCATACCCACTAAGAAAGCTTGGCACCAAGGGTTTTTGGACCCTATAAATATCCAAAACAGCACACCCTTTCAATCACACCTCAAATTTCACAACACTCACATGAGTTTTCTAACTCAGACACAATAAGTATCAATTTTGAAGTCCCTAATCTCAGAATAAAGCCAAAAAACAGAAAAAGAAGCCCTTGAAGTCGTTTACTTGCGAGGCATAACGAACTAAAAACCCATTATCGTGCCCCAATTTAGCTCCAGTAGCTCAGGAGAATCATTTCCATCAGCTTGATAAATGTATTCAGAATATCATAATACTCTTAAGATCATATACGAACTCATGTTTGTAGCCTTAAATCCCAAACCTAGTGTTTTGATTAAAACCCTAAATACAACCCTTTTTGATTTCTAGCTAACGAATCCTTTTCCTAAACTTTGTTACGTTTATACCCAAATTTTAGCTTATTTAATAAGCTATAACCTACAATATCATTGGAACCATAAAATAATCTGCAAGGCTTTTATGGACTTGATATGTAAATATTTACCATGCAAGTTATATATCGTAACTTTCTTAGAAATTTAAAACGTAGATGGGATGAAAATGTATATTATTCCAAATTTATAACATAAGGAACCTATTTTCCAAGTTCTAAAGTATTAAAGGATTAAATTTATATATAAAGGACTAACTGTAAAAGTTTATAAACCCAGGGTAATTAATTGCCAATTTTTGCAAACAAGAAAAAATAAAAAATAATATTTTTATATAAATTATAAAATTATATATTAAAATTATAAAACTTGATTTTTATTAAACCCGACAGGACTTTGCATCCTTTCAGGCATGAAACTTCAGTAGGTGCTCATCAGGAATGGCTAGCATAAGAGTGCTTTTTGCTTTTAGTTCATTTTTCCTTGCTAGCTTTTGTTCAGCAGTTTTAGGAGGAATAGGACCTTCAGCACCAGTACTAGCTGATGCAACTGGTGAAACTGAATCACCATTTACTATTACCTCCCAAAGGGCATGATCAGTGAAAGTAAGGTATTGTTCCATCCTCATGCTCCATAGATCATACTCCCCAGTTTTGAGTACTGGAAGTTTTAGTGCAGACACCGTTTGGGTAGTTTCTGATTGTGACTCCATCTTTTCTTTGACTAACAGATCTTGAGTAGAGTTAGAGTTCTTCTTATTCAAAGTTTCTCAACAAGCTCTGATACCACTTGTTGATCCCTTTTGAACAGATCTTACTTAGCTTGTTAAAGCTTAGTTGTGTTGGATAGATCCAAGACAACTATAATAGAAACTAAGATTGTGAATACTACAAACTATGCGGAAACTAGTTTGTAATACCAAGAAGACCAATAAAACAGTAAAACAAGATCTTGCTAAACTTTTAATATATTGAACATAATCAAAGTTATAGAATAACCTTGAAACTATGAATACTAACTATAAGAAATTACTTCTAGATCTATATCTCTAACTATGCCTTAGGGTTTCTTTTATACACCAAGAAACCCTAATAGGCTTACAAAACGCATCTACTAATAATGCATATCTATTCCTAATATATCTCATGCATATCACATTAGCAGTACTAACTATTATAACTAACAACACTGTAGGTACCCGATTAACACTTCATAACACGATTCAATCACGGATCAAGAACTAGAAAAGAGATAATGGTTTAGAGAGAGAAAGAAGAGAGAGATGAGAGAAAAAGAAAAGATATTATTTAGAAAATATGAGAAGAGAGATATTTTCTTAGAGAAAATATCTATATATATAACCCTACACATTTAATGTGACGCGTGGGATATTTAACTAGGACTCGAGCTTGGGTTTTGCTTGGGATTAAACCCGAAAGATATACAATATTAGTTTAACTATCGAGCCCGATTCCCGATAATATCCTATTACAACATTTAACTAATTAATTGACCGAGACTTAAATACATAATGAACGAACTTCATGTTCGACTCAATATTTTGAGGCTAACACATAAGCTAAACTAAGCAACCTTAAGCCCAAAAAAGTTACCTCGTCAAGTTTGGCAAAAATCAAATAACCTCATAAGCTGGGAAAAATAACACACCAAGCACACCGACAATATGTGCTAATGAATCTCCAATAATAACCAATGGCGAAGTCGCGGCACCACCCGACCACCAACGCTACAAACCATGAACGGCGGCATCGAGTGGAATAGCTTTTGATCTGGGTCAAGTAGGGACCAACACACAACAAAGTCAACAACAACAGATAGACACAATGTAATAACAGAAAACAATTCACTCTAACATTATCAAAAAAATTAAACAATCCACATTCATGAAACCAATAAGCATACATTGAGTATACCAAAATCAAGCATCACTAATACAAAAAACCTAACTAAGGCTTCTTCCACCTACTTAACCAAGCTAAGCAATGAAGAAACACACCAAACACATCGACATCATGTGCATATAAACCTCTAATAATAAACCACGGCCTGAGAGTATAGAAGCAGTACCAAAAACCGGCCATGGCTAAACCACATGGCCGCGCCACCAAGATCCCCACATTATATCACCTTGTTCTAACACAATTAACACCCCTTGTTCTTTTATACCCCATGTTATAAACCATGATGTTATCACCAAGATCCCCACATTCTATCACCTTGTTCTAACACAATTAACACCCCTTGTTCTACACAAAACACAAAATATAACACATCAAACTAAACCAAAAGCTGACCACTCTGACTCAAAATGTCAACCAAATAAGTCAAACATGCAATTAACTTACATAAAACCAATCAAACAGTAAATCAACTTCACATAAAAGTCAAATCTATTACACATCAACACCTATTCACCTAAAAAAACAAATAACACACAGTTATAATCATTCAACAAAATACCAAGATCTAATATGATATAAAAATGCATACTTTTATCCAAAATGCTTATATTTGTATAAAAACAAAAAACCTGAACAACTTTAAAAGCTAATATTATGCTCCATTGAAGGTTCATTAAGACCCATTCAAACCTCATGTAAATCCTCAAAAAATCATAAAAATCACAAAACAAACCACCCATCTAAAGTCATCAACATCACCAACCAACCACCAACGCCACACACCATGAAGGGCGGCAACGAAGAGGTTGGCGGCATCAAAGAGTGCTTTTGATTTCATTTTTAGAGAGAGATCAATAGATATAGATAGAAGAGTGCTTTTGATTTCATTTTGTGACATCTGTTTCTAGAAAGGGTGAGAAACATCGAGAGAGAGAGAGAGAGAGAATAAGTGGGTATGTGTTTGTGGTGAGTTAAAGTGGGTTTTATGAATGGTTGGTCGATCGGGTGGATATTAATATATAAAACCGGTTGGAGTGGGTATGTGGATCAGGTCGGGTGGGTCCATCGGTGGGTTCGGGCCGGTGCGCATGCCTTTTGTATATATGATATAATAAAATTAAAGGATTGCATGTATTAATAAGTAAATACCAAGGACTAATATTGTATCTATTAGGAAAATCCAATGACTAACATGTAATAAAAGGTAACCTGACAACGCACATTTCATACATGTTTTCTATATGCGTTATCTGTGCTTTTATATATATATATTGGTTAAATATATACTTAGGGTGTGTTTATAATATGGGTTTTGGGATATGGGATAAGAGTCAAAGTAGAAAACTTTCTTTGGTATGTATTATTTGGTTTTGATTTTGTCATTCAAGGCAAAAAAGAGGGCATGAGCAAAATCCACCATACTTGCCTAGATTTCAGTTGGTTTCAACAAATATGTGGGCCCTTTGTAACTTTCAACAACTCATTCATTTATATTTGTATAGCAACCATTTATATAATCATTTAAAATAATATTTTTATTTATAAAATAAACATTAACAAATATATATTTAAAATAATAATTCATTTTCTCTCTCCTTAATTATATACCAAAACCAAATCCCAATCTCAATTCAAATCCTAATCCTAAACTCGTATACAAACCAAACGGGCCCTAAATAGACTATATTTGCTATGGTAAGTTCATGTGACGTGTCGTCGAAGAAAACGAAATAATTCACGAAGCTATGGAGCTTAAACGAAGAAGTAAACTCAAGCTCAAGGCTTCCCGACACCTGTCCACTATTTTGGCCATAACTCGGTTATACGAGCTCCGATTAAGTTGATTCAAGCGGCCACGGAAAGAGAAAACAATTATTACAAATTTGATTCTTGGTCCAAGGGCTGAAAATGCATAAGTATGTCGTACTTACCAAAATGTGCAGCACACTTTTATGTCTGGCGGAAAAATCAGTTTAAACATAAATACGGTGGTTTTAGTTATTTGTGCGTCGTAGTTCGCATCTGATCAGCTAAAATGCCATATTTATGACTCCCATTAAGTTTCTAACCGATCCTATACCCATTTCCTTGGTCCCCAAGTATTAGAAATGTTAAATACCTTCCATTTGGCTAGAGGAACTCACCATCTATCATCCTAAATCCCAAGAACACTACTTGGAAGTTGGATTGAGGATTGACAACCCTTGATCCAAACAGTCATCTATACCACCATCACCACCATCGACTACCACCATGATTTCCAGTAACTAACCACCATTTCCATACCCTAATCCTATGTTTACAGAACACAAAAATCATATACACTTGGAGGATTCACACCAAATCTTCCAGAGTGTCATAAATAAATCTATTGCCAAACACCCTTTTACATGACTTACACCTTGTTGTTGCTAATTTTAAAGGAATTTAAGAGTGGGACATATTTCTAGAAGGTTCTTGGTATTAGAATCACTTAGGAGTAAAGGGTTCACTTGGTTCGGTGTTTTGGATATTTGGTTGTGGAATTCTCGATTTTGGTACTATTGTTCTTGTTATCATATTATTTCAATACTTTGGTAATATTCCTTTCAATATCAATAATGATTAACTTTAGTTATTGTATTGTTTCTGAGTTTATTTCTATGGAGTAGTTCTTTATGTTTGTTTTGGCATTATGTGATCTTTGATATGATGTGTTTGGATATGAGTTTATTGAACGAATAAAACGTGATTTGATTAAGTATATAGGTCAAAAGGATACTTTATAAACTCATGTTTGATCATTCCACTTATTATATTGGTTATAATAACGTCTAAAGGTCGTAAGGATTCGTTCTTATTTATGGATATAATCACTAGTTGCACTTAAAGTCCGAAAGGATTTGTAACTTGTGTTATCTTGCTTTCTAAAATAATGAACACTATCCTAAAGACTTCTATGTATTAGTGATCATGCCTAAACAAACATGCTTTAATATTTTGCTTGATTCATCCTTTAATTGATTTCTTTGCAATATACACGTTTATGGTTAATTTGATAAGTGACAATCATTTTAGCCTTAGCACCTTAATTACAATCTATGAAAGCTTCAATTCTCTTGGGACGACATGGACTTACCTAGGCTATATTGCATACGAAAGGGTATACTTGCATGTGTTGTGTTTTTAGTCAAAACCGGTATTTCTAGTATTATACATTTAAAGCTTGCAAAACACACATCAAGTTCTTGGTGCCGTTGCCGGGGAATTGTTTTAAGTTGTTATCCGTTTGTTTGCTTGTTTTTGGTGCTATTTGTTTTCTTAAACGTCTTTAATTGTCTGAATTCTACATTATGCATCTGCAAGTACGCCGCACCTTTGTTGAAGTGCGCCGCACTTCCCCTGTTTTCCTTTAAACTTTTGCCTCGTAAAACCTGGAAGTACGTCGTACTCATTTCGAGTACTTCGCATTTTTCGGCTGTGATCGAACTTGTTTCTTAACTGATTAAATTTAGTGCCTTAAAAAACCCAAACTACTAGTCTTAGTTTCTATGATCATTTGAGAGTAATTTTTATCTGATTATAAGCCTAGTGAATTTGTAAATATTTTATCATCACATTCGAAAAAACCAGAAACATTAGTTTTGTTTTCGTTTAATTTTTGTTATCACATTTGTTGCTTTTATTTGCTATCTATCATTTCTACATTATCGGCTTATTTTTTATAATATGAAACATATAAAAAAATTACAATCGAAAATATAAAAAATCTAGAAAACCGGCGCACTTTTCCTAAAGTACACCGCACTCTATAAAAAATTAGCCCGATGTACGTCGTACCTAACTTTTGGTACATCGCACTCAATCACAAACAACAAAAGCCGACACACTTGCACTCAAGTGCGCCGCATTTAGCCACCTGAACCAAAAATAATTCATCAAAAATAATTTTTTATCCGTCCTTGTTTCCTATATTCATTCTGTAACATTCGTGACTTGTTTGAACACACGTTCTTATAGAGAACAAACTGTTATCCCTTTATCTGAAATCTCTATTAATATAAATATAAAAAATAAAATATAAATATATAGATAAAATTTTGTTTCCTTTATTTTAAGCATTATTTAAAACTTAATAATAATAAAAAAATGACTTTTTGCAAAATGCTTAAAGTATGTATAAATTCACGATCTTGTGGAAAACAACTCGTAAAACCATTACCTAATTTAAATAAAATTTTAAAAAAGAAGACTTGTAAAATTAAAAATATCCAAAAATAATCTGTTGAGATCGAGGTACTCAAATCTTCAACTTATTATTCCTCCATTAATAAAGTTTTCATCTTAAATATATCCGAAGAGGATGTCGAATCTTGACCCAGTTCACCACCCCAACAAATAATAATTCTAGATCCTGATGATCAACCCATGTGGGAAAGTGCTAAGGATGTAGCACCAACTCCTGGTTATGCCATTGTTTGACCCGATGTTAATGAGAATTTTGTTATTAATAGTACCCACTTGAAAATGATTCGGGAGAATAAATTCGATGGTCATCTGCGGGCCGATCCGCATGACCACGTCCGTGAATTTGTGACATGTTCAAATATGGTAAAACTCAAAGTGAAGCTGTTAAGCTTTTGATGTTTCCCTTATCCTTGTGCGATGATGCTAAAACCTTGCTTAACGAACTTAATGAAGGGTCAATAACATCTTGGGATCAAATGAGAAGAGATTTTATAAGCAGATTCTTTCCACCTTCATTATTTGACCGTCTTTTACTTGAAATCAGATGTTTCTCTCAAAGCATATGTGAAAGTCTAACTGAATCCTAGTTACGATTGAAGAACATAGTTCGAAAATGTCATGGGCATGGTTTGACCAAAGGAGCTATTATTTAAATATTCTATAACGGTCTAGACGAACCCACTCAAGCAATCATGGATGGAACAACTAGAGGAATCTTCCTCTACAAAAGTTCAAATCACGCTTTTTAACTTCTTGAGGACAAAGTCATTTTTAAACTTGATTGGTCCACTAAATCTCAAAACGAAATCATCGAAAATCTGTTGCTTACACCGATGGAAGAAGAAGTAATGATGATAATTCTCGATTAATGAAAAAGTTGGAGGCTTTAACTATAAAAATAGATTCTCAATTCCAGAGCTTAAAAAGGAGAATTATAAGAGATGCGTGACATGTATAACAACCACACTTCTAAAAATAGCATGAATGATGACACACCGATGTATGAACGTCATGAAGCAAATTACATCCAATTTGAAGGTTATCAAAACCGAAATTCTCATGATTCGTATTCTCACCAACCCCATTATAAACAACCTCATTCAAAGAATGATTCTGAAAACGGCTCGCAAAATTTATCAATGATGTGAAAAATGATCTCAAAGATTTCAAAAGCTATATACGTAGCAAAAGAACCGATTGCGATAATCTTCATGACAACAAAATTTGCAAACCCACCTGGGTTTTTATAACAACCCGCAATTTTTCATCAATGTAATTATCCATCTATTAAATTAGATGCACTGTAATATGCATCTATTAAATTAGATGCACTTTATATACCACCTTTTTACAGGGAAATTTTTGCTTTATCTCATTATGCAACGTAACTTGCATCTCTAAAGTAAACGAGCTTACGCAACCTCTATCAATGCCATTCTATCTATGTTTATATCATGTAAACATCCTAATATGTCAAGTCTATATCTTAATATTGTTTTTACCAAGTACATTATCTATTTAACGTACTTTTCAAAACGTTATTTCAAAACAAGCATTAAACGTTAACATTTACATCTAAACCCTAATTATATGTAATGTATACATATAAAATGAATGTGCAAGCCTCTAAAGCATGTGTACAAGTATCAATACACAACATTTGAATATCTTTTCCCTCCTAAATCAAGTTACAACTTTCTAAAGCACAATGTACAAGCTAATCATGCCTAAAAACCTAATTAGGTCATTTAAGCTCCTAAACCATGTTTAAACTTTACTACCACTTTAGCACAAGGTACAAGCACTTAATGCATGACTTCTAAACCCTAATTCGTCCTAAAACTCTAATCTAAAACCCTAAACCCTAAACAAAACCCTAAAACCCTAATTTCACTTTAAACCTAAAACTAAACCCTAAACCTTAAAACTAAGCCCTAAAACTTAATCCTAAACCCTAATCCTAACAC
>BQNB010096905.1:0-25513 GCA_026074375.1 Tanacetum coccineum | reverse complement strand
ATTAAATAATGAGGAAGATTGGATAAAGTGGCAAAGCATGGTTTAGGAAGAAGAGAGTGCCAAATATGGTTTAGCCAATCTGGGAAATGACAGCTTGAGGATGTAGGTAGGAGGGTCAAGATATAGAAAAAGAGGTAAACTCAAAATTTTTCTTTCCCTCCTGGTGGCGGTCCCATATCACCAGGCGGTCCCAAATATATTGAGGGGACGCCGGGTATAAAAGGTGGCCATTTTCTAGAGACAGGAAGATTTCCAGTTTTCTCTTTTTCATAAGTCTAGTGATTTCGGCTTCTATCAATATTCAAGAATCAACTAGTTCAAGCAATAACATGTAGTTCTATTCTAACATACAAATCATTTAGCAAGTAGTGGCATTTCATCTCATGTCATAATCATAAAATTTGCAAGTCATAGAAAGATGATAGAATGTAGAAGATTATCCAAGTCAAATGCAAATTAAAATTTGCCACTCCTAGTCCTAATAATAGAGAAATATAGTGTATTAAACACGAGAGATGATAATAATAATAATAATAGTGTCATAGTAGTTATGTGAGCACGTTCATTTTCGTTTTCCACCCATCGTGTTCTTGAGAGCTTGTCCAATTGACCTTAACCCTTCCCGATAAGCATCTCTTTGTTGAGTTTGAAGATTAATAGTCTCGGAGAGATAAGTGTTTAAGTAATGACTTTCATAAGGAGGGTTTTGATGGACTCTAGAGAGATTATTTGACGAGGAAGAAATGTTTTGAGACGGAGAGGAAGGATTGGGATGAAAAGATTCGTCATTATTTTCCTTGATGGAATCATCCAATGGATGAGATGACGATGGATGATTTAGAGTGGAGGAGGAGGAGGAGCTAGCATTTGACTCACGAGGTATTTTCTTGCCCCGATCCGCTCGTGTCTTTCGCTCGTAATAAGGAGCGAGCGAATGCATGGCTCGATCATATGAGAGATAATGATCAAAGGCTAGCTCAGGAGAGACGAACACGAGATGTTTGAATAACCTAGTCAAGAGCATTCCATAAGGCAAGAGTTCCTTTGGTTTGAATCGAGTCTTTTTCATTCTTTTGAGAATGAAAAATGCTAGGTTATAAGGAGTGGATGTCTCAATGCAATAAAGCATGTGACAAAGACAAGCGGAGACATGATCTATCGTCCTACTAGACAAAATGTTTGGGGAATAGGATTGTAACAGACTTTATACTGTTGTATAACAGTTAAGTCTGGTAGTAATAGTTAGTTCTGTTAGTATTGAGTTAATACTGGCAGTACTAAGTTAAGTCTGGCAGTACTAAGTTAGTACTGGTAGAGTAGCAGTACTAGAGTTAGTACTGGTCATAGTTAGTTCTGTTTATAGTTAAGTCTGTTTATGTAACAGAATAGTAATAGTTATCTTAGAGATATCTTAGGAGATATCTTAGGAAAGGATATGTATTATCCTTTAACGTTTGTAAAGCCTATTAGGGTTTCCTTAGTGTATAAAAGGAACCTTAAGGCACAATGTTATGTACGAGTACGTTTTGAGAAATATCAATAGAAGCATAGAGCTTAATAGCAATTTAGAATTATTGTTTCTTCTTTATTCTTGTGTTAAGATTCCGCATTAACACTTGATATTCATAGTCAGTGTCTCTCATATAGTTGATTTGGATTTATCCAAGTTATCTATCGTCTTAACAAAGGCTAGTCAGATGCTAAACCAAGGAGCTTACCAAAAGGGGGGTGGTTTTTATCAGAGCCTTTCGAGGGTACCTCTAAGAATGAGGATTATCACTAGATCACAAACAAAATACACACTCCTACAATTCTAACAAAAAATGTTCAACTGCTAATATTGAGTTTCTCACAACATCTTAGTGATGAAGAATCAAACCATGAAGATGCATCAGACACACTGGTTGTGCACTCTAAACAACAAACAACAGGATGATCTCTCTATACAAATGCTATTCTCAATATCAAACTCCCAATTCTGGCAGAATGAGGAGTATGATATATGGGATATGGGATGGAGCATTACCTTGATTACATTGATAATGGAAGTTGGATCGGAATCAGAATGGAAAACTCCAAAAGAGAATTTCAACTGGAAAGGATTGTATTGTTCGAGTACCTTTCACAGTTATGCTGCAGAAATTCAAGCTGTTGAAAGAGAGGGAAAGCTAAGAAATATCTTGTGAGATGGCCATTCCAAAAGAACATATGAGAGATTTCATGGAATGGATGATGCAAAAGAGATATGGGAAGCCATCAGAACTTGGTTTGGTGGGTTAATGCTAATTACAAACAAAGAAAACGTAAAAGGCTGTTTTCAAAAAACTGTTTGAGCATTTAAAATATCCAATTCTGAAGGACTAGAAAAGGGATATGACAGGTTTCAACAGTTACTTTCTCAATTGGAAGCTCATGGTGCTGAAGTATCAACAGAAGATGCAAATCATAAGTTTCTTAGATCTTTGCCTTCAGCATGGTCTAATCTGGCAATGACTATGAGAACTAATCCTGAGATTGACACTTTATCAATGTAGGATTTGTACAATAACCTTAGAGTTTTTTTGGCATGAAATTCAAAGTGCTTCAAAAACATCTTCAAGTGCTCAAAATGTTGCTTTTGTTTCACAAAGCAAAAGCAGCACTAATAAGGTTAAATCTGGTTTTTCTGGTGCATACAGTTCTTGCACTCCTTCTACTTCTTCAACCAATATTCCTGAAAAAGAAGTTCTTGCTGGTTTTGCTGATGATGTAAAAAAAAAACGCCCGATCTAAAGGGTAGAAGAATTACAAATCTTGTGTGACATCACAAGGCATACCTAATCATAACACAAGCATAAACAGCGGAAGTCTCAAATAAATAACAATGGACAATAATGTCAACATGACTTAAGGTACTTAAGTTCTCAAGTACAGACAGATCCAAACGAAATATCGAAAATACTAAATGTCTTGAAAAGTACGCAAATTCATATATCTAAACTAGATCTCTTGGGTAAGTCCACACTCAGCACTCGTAGCTCTGAAAAGCAACCCCCAGCTCCTTGCTTAGATACCTGCCGCAGGAAAAGAAAGTGCGATGAGCTTACAAAGCCCAAGTGAAACAGATTATATATACTCGAATGCAAACGATAACCGAAATCAAAGGATACTAATACAAGTATAAAAGGATATCACCAAGACATGATCAAAGGTATACATTTATAAGGTAAGACATTCAGAAGTCAATTCATAGTGTAAGGTAGATGATTCAGAAAGCAATAATCAAGTCCAATTACCAAAAGCCCAAACTAATCATATCATAGTAACTACGGATGTCATGAGCTCCCAAATGGTGAAAGAAGTGGATTGCACTCCAAACATCAGGGCACCAATATCCAAATATCGTAATGTATTAGTCCATCGAATACAAAACTAATTTAGGATGCATCCATACGCCCTTAAACAAATAATTATTCTTCAGATATGCGCCATATAATATCAAATGGGGGACGGCGTGAGAAATCACTCACTCACACATGAGTCATGCCAAAGGTGCATCAATGACGGCCATGTTACCTTCATGGCTAGGAAACAAATAGTGGCTCGGGTCTCAAACTGAAGGGTTCAAAGCAAGTCATATCAATTTCATTTTCAAAGGAATCATTGTAAAGGTTCAATGCCAAAGGTATGCAAAATATCAAAGTTCAAATATCAAGGTTAGCTTAGGCAGGTTCAAATGGATCATAATGGACAGATCATATAAGAGAACCAAATAAAAGGCTCAGAGCAAACCTTAACGTTAAGGTCAGAATATTGTACCTTATTACGAAAGACAAAGCAATATCCAAGAAAACCCACAGGAATATCCATCACTCCCTCTGACCGGAACCTAAAACAATGAAATGATGAATTCGAATTACAAACCAATTCATTTTAATGTTATACTTAATATTTTTAGGTAACTGTCCATTTTTAGTAATTTCCAAAATTAGTAACTTATCATATTTAGAAACTTTCCATTTTTTAGTACTTTCATTTTTAGTAACTTTTACAAAATTAGTAACTTTCCATTTTTAGTAACTTTCCAAAATTAGTAATATTCATCATTTGAGATTCTATTAAGTATTTTGAATAGCTTAGGGACTTAATATGCCAACCTTACATGTTTAGGGTTAATTATGACAAACTTTCCATATTTAGGGGTTTAATATACAAAATCATTAAATTTTCAAGGTTAAAAGTGTAAATATCCCAGTTTTACATTTTATTCAGATTATACCTTCCATTTTCTATATTTACAAGTCAAACCCTTAATTTACACAATTTACATATTTAGCCCTTTTTGGGTTTTAATTACCTAAACAATATCTTTAATTATCCTTAATTACACAAAACAAGTACTTATAGATTCGATTATGACAAAATCATACTTTATACATTAAATACTAACCAAACCTTATACTTTTTAGAATTTACAATTTCAGTCCCTCTATTTTAATTAATTAATTTCTAATTACTTATTATATGTAATTCAACCCTTTTAATCCCAAATAATCTCAAAATGACATTTTTTACTCCCAATTATTTTTATAAAGAATATTTAAATAGTAATTATAAAAACAATTGTCTTAAACAGAACCCATAGTTTCATAAATTACAATTCAAGTTCGTTATTCTTTTAATTATTTCGGCTAAGTAATCAAATCCACAAAACCCTAATTTATTTTCCCCAATCACAAACACAATTATATTCACTCATTGGCATTAATATATAACCTGGAAAATAGAAAAACCCATACCCTAATTCATTTTACACTTGGTTCTTTTCCTTTTTTCCTTTTATTCGAAATTGGCAAACCAAATTAAATCCCAAATAAATATTTTGAATCTTTTATAAATTTTTCCAACAATTGATCTGAGTCATATATGATATAAACAACCCTAGAAAAATATAAAATCAATTTTACAAATAGTTTTTAAGCCGATTTCATAATTAACTAAAAATTAGGGTTTCTAATATGTTTTAATTATTTCGAGCAATATAAAATGCATGAACATTTTTCCCATGCCTAGATCGAATTAATATGATGAAAAGTGAGTTATAAAAATACCTTTGATGATCCTTGATAATTTTATGAATTTATAGAATTCGGTTGCTTATTCGAACCCAAAACCAATACCAAAATCGAACAAAGCCTTATAAAATCTTCCCACTATTTTTCCCACAATCCTTGACCTTCAAATCACCTTAGAAAAATCGTGCAAGCCTTGGAAAAATATATGCCGCCTCCTTTAGGTTTTTTAGGGTTTTCGGGATTTTGGTTTTAAGAAATTTACAATGAAAAGATGTTATAGAAGATTAATTGGTATATGCGAGTTTTAGGGCTTTCAAATAGATATATAATCAGATTTTAACTTTGCATAATTATTTTGATAATTATCCATATTTTATTTAATTAATTTTGTAATATATAAATAATTAAATTCATATATTTCGGCAATAAATATATATATACAAATATTAATAATTTTTCTTACATAATATAAAGTATTTTGATCTTACATAATTTTCATAATTGCCATATATTGTATTTTCATAATTTCTATAATTAAAATGAAATTTATTTAAGCTTTTATGGATTTTCTTGAATTAGGGGTATTTTGGTAATTTTACACTTGTTGAGATTTTTAGGTTTTACAGATGAAGTAATCTATTCCCTCTTTGCCAAAAACAACAGAGGCATTTGGGACTTACTTCATGAAGATTTGGAACAGATGATGATGTAGATATGAAGAGAATTGGGACTTCAATTGGCAAAATAGCATGATTGCTATTCGAATGAGAAAAGTTCTATAAGAAAACAGGAAGGAGAGTTGCGTGATGGAAAAAACGCCTGTTGGGCTTTGACAAAAAGAAGCTTGAGTGATTCATTGTACAACCACTGTGCTTTGCTAGAGAATGTACAGCAAAGGGGACACATGATGGAAAGAAGAAGAGAGATTCTCTTTATCAACATCAAGAAGCTGGGAAGCAAGAGAAGAATCAGATGGGTTTGCTGACAATGGATGATGGGATTGTCAATTGGGGAGAACATACTAAAGCTGAAGAAACAAATCATGCACTTATGGCTATCAGCTCAAGCAATGAGGTAACTTTGTGTTCTAAAACTTGCATTGATTCATACAATACTCTTAAAACTCTATGTGTGAACAATATGAATCAGTTTAGGTGATCATGAAGCACAAAATACTTGCCTCATAGTCATGCTGTTTAAGAAAATAGAAGCTTAAACTTGTTACTTTTCAAAACAAGCAATTTTCTCTAAATGGAAAAGCTTACATTTAAAGGCTAATGAAATATATTGAAAAAGGGGTGATTGAAAAGCTTAAAAGATATAGGAGAATAGGAATGAAAGCTGTCAAAGAAAAGGAACAATTGCAGAAAATAGTAGATTCATGGAAAGACTCTTCCAAGAATCTTTGGAGATTAATTAATTCTGGCATGAGTTCAAGTAGTAAAATTGGCTTAGGGTATGAAATAAATCAAAAATTTTGGGAAATACAATCTAATGATGAGGTTCTAAGTTATGAGGAAGAAATGAATTTTTCTGTCTTTAAGTGTTCAAAAGAGGATTCAATAGGAAAACCTTCATACAGTAGATTTACAAAGACCAATGATTTTAAAGGTGTCCCACCTCCTTTAAGTGGAGATTATACTCCTAAACCACAAGAGGAAATTGATGATTCTTTGTATGTTTATGGTAAAAAGGGTCCTCAAAAACCTGAAATTAGTGTGTCAGATGAAAATTCTTCTGAGCATTCTACCTGTCAATCCAATGACAGTGAAGGATCTTGTGAAAATACCTCTGAGCACTCTTTTGAGACTGAATCAGAAAGTGTAAGTGAACCAAGTGAGATGTCTAAGTCAAGGTTGGAAGTAACAAATGAAAAAGATGTGTCTGCTCCAAACTCAAAAGAAGTTGCACCTAGTTGTGTCTCACACATAAAAACTCCTAGGCAACCACTCAAAGATAATGAAACACATAAAGTTAATAGGAAGAATTGGAATGATATGATGAAAAGAGAACTAGGGGAAGGTTACTCTTTTACAAAGAAAAAATGTTTTGTTTGTGGTAGTCTAAGTCATTTAATTAAAGATTGCGACTATTATGAAAAGAAAATGGCAAGGGAAGCTGAGGTAAAGAGGGTTGTTAATACTGGTAATGGGGTGACAAAACCAGTATGGACAAATGCAAACAGGATTAATCACTCTAATAATTTTGTTCCTAGATCAGTACAACTTAATGCTGGTAGGCCAAAGTTTAATTCTGTTAGGCCTAATATTAGTACTGGTAGGACAAATATTAGTTCTGGTAGGTCTAAAGTTAATACTGTTAGTCCTAAAGTTAATTCTGTTAGTCCTAAAGTTAATTCTGTTGGCACAACCTCAAACAGTATGAGTCCCAAAAGACCACAGATGGATCAAATTAATCAAAGAAGGGATTTTTCAACATCATATTCATCTGTAAGAAGACCTTTTGCAAAGTCTACAGCACAAATGGCTCATACTAATGCTGTAATGGGAAGTTGGGGATCTGCTGTTAAGACCTCAGCAAGTTATAATTGGAGGAACTCTAGGCCAAACCTCAATTATAACAGTGGACCTACTTTTATTAGAACTGTGAATGCTAATGGTCCACAAGGCAGACCCAAGCCTGCAAAGGCCTGGGTCCCTAAGAGAAACTAATTTCTCTTATTCATGTGCAGGAACATCCACTGAAGAACATGGTAGATAGAGGGATATTTGATAGTGGATGCTCAGGGCACATGACAGGTAACAAGGATCAACTAGAGGATTTTGAAGAATTCAATGGGGGATCTGTTACCTTTGGAGGTAGCAAAGGCTACATATCTGGAAAAGGTAGAATAAGAGTAGGTAATTTAGATTTTGATAGTGTGTCCTTTGTGAAAGAATTAGGGCATTTTAACCTTTTCTCAATATCACAAATTTGTGATAAGCAGCATAAGGTTCTTTTTACTGAGACTGAATGTCTTGTGGTGTCCTCTGACTTTAAGATGCCTGATGAAAATCAGATACTCTTAAAGGTCCCTAGACATCACAACATGTACAGTTTTGACATGAAGACACCTTCTCCTGCTAAAGGTTTTGCCTGTTTGATTGCTAAGGCCACATCTGATGAATCTAAATTGTGGCATAGAAGATTAGGTCATATCAATTTTAAAAATCTAAACAAACTTGTGAAGGGAAACCTTGTTAGAGGTTTACCTTCCAAGGTTTTCAAATATGACCACACATGTGTTGCCTATCATAAAGGCAAACAACATAAGGCCTCTTGCAAGGCCAGGTTAGAAAGATTGATCAGCAAGCCACTTCACACCTTGTATATGGACCTTTTTGGTCCTACTTCTGTGAAAAGCATTAAACTTAGTACTGTTAGTGAACAAGTTAGTACTGGCAATGAACAAGTTAGTACTGTTGGTACTAAGGAGTCTACTTCTTCTCAAGATAAAGGACAAAGAGAAGGTTTCTTAGGCAGATTGAAAACCACTTTGTCCATAGAGTTAAAATCATGAGATCAGATAATAGGCACTAAAATTAAGAAAGATAGATATGCTTGAATTTTGTGGTAACAAGGGAATAAAAACAAGAGTATAGAAATGCCAAAACTCCACAACAATGGAGTTTGCTGAAAGGAAGAACAGAAACCCTAATTGAGGCTGCTAGGATATGCTAGCAGATCTCTCTACCACCCACTTATTGGGCAGAAGCAGTTAGTACAGCTTGCTATACTTTTTTAATAGGGTAAGAAGTGACAAAACCTCACACAAAACTTCCATATGAAGCTTTTTGTTTGGCCACAAACCAATTATAGCTACATACGACGCCTTATGGGTGTCATGTTACCATCTACGATACTCTGAGTGTGCTTGGAAAGTTGAAAGAAAATCTGGATTAGGGATTCTTTAGTTGGT
This sequence comes from Tanacetum coccineum, assembly GCA_026074375.1. NCBI lineage: Eukaryota > Viridiplantae > Streptophyta > Magnoliopsida > Asterales > Asteraceae > Tanacetum > Tanacetum coccineum. The sequence goes on along the minus strand of BQNB010096905.1, from coordinate 16,540 downwards.
TACTCTCAAAACAGCAAAGCCTAAAGGTTTATAATTTAGAAACCAAAAGAGTAGAAGTAAATATGCATGTTAATTTTCTTTGAAGAAAAACACCAATATACAAGGAGTAGGATATAGATGGATGTTTTGATATATGACTATCTTAACTTGGTATTCTATGAACTATATTCCCTGTATCATTTGAGAATCAAGCTAACAATGCAGGTATTTCAAGGAAACCTAAACCAGTGCAGGTACTTCACAACTCATGAGTCCATTACTTCAGAGGAAAAAAGATGAGGACGTAGAGCTTATTGTTGGCCATCCCCCCCCCCCCCCCCCCCCCCCCCCCCCCCCCCCCCCCCCCTCCCCCCCCCCCCCCCCCCCCCCCCCCCCCCCCCCCCCCCCCCCCCCCCCCCCCCCCCCCCCCCCCCCCCCCCCCCCCCCCCCCCCCCAGCTGTCAAGATTCCTGAAGAAAAAGATGAATCAAGGACATCTTCCACAAATTCAAAGACAGAGGAGACCTTGACAGAACCTCAAAAAGAGATGAAGGATTCCTCTATTGACCCTTTAGAAGACAATCCTAAGATTCAAGCTTTTAGAAGAGAGTTGGAAGAAATTGCCCTAAAGCATTTAGGGAAAGTCCCTGAAAACAACACTACCAGTACCCATTCAGTTAATACTGGTAGTCAGACAGTTAATACTGGTAGGCTTGATCATGATGATTCACTTATGCCAGAGCTCGAAATCTTTCACAAGCCTGAGACAGGAATTTTTGATGAGGCATCTTATGATGAGGAGGGTGTGATAACTGACTTCAACAGTCTTCCTACAGAAATTGAAGTCAGTCCTACTCCTACACTTAGGATTCATAGTATTCACCCAAAAAGTCAAATACTTGGTGATCCTAAGTCAGCTGTGCAAACTAGGAGCAAAGTGCAGAACAAATCAGGAGCTCATGCTCTTCTCAGTCATACTCAAAAACAGCAAAGAAACAATCACAAAGATCAACAGCATTGTTTGTTTGCAGGGTATTCTATCTCAAGAGGAAACCCTAAAAAGAATTGCTGAAGCTTTACAAAAGACAGTTGGGTCAAGCCATGCAAGAAGAACTGTTTATATTCCAAAGCTACAACAAGTATGGGTTCTTGTAGATCTACCTCATGGAATGAAGGTGATTGGCACCAAGTGGGTCTACAGAAATAAAAGAGATGAAAGAGGTGTGGTTGTGAGGAACAAAGCAAGATTGGTGGCCCAAGGGTACACACAGGAAGAAGGTATTGACTATGATGAGGTTTTTGCTCCTGTGGCAAGAATAGAAGCTATCAGGTTGTTTTTGGCCTTTGCCCTCAAATATGGGGTTCATAGTTACAAATGTATTGTTAAAAGTGCCTTTTCTGTATGGCACTAATAGATGTAGAGGTTTATGTTCTCACCAACCTCCTGGATTTGTTGAATCCTAGAGCATCCTAAAAGTTTTTATAATGTGGTCAAAGCATTGTATGGACGTGGAGGTCACCAAGCCCCTAGAGCTTGTAGGCTACTTTTATCAACATTCCTAGAGAAGCATGGATACAAGAGGGGCACAATTGACAAGACTTTGTTCATTAAAAGAGACAAAAAGGATTATCAAAGCAAGTTACAAGTATATTTTGAAGAGTATCAATTTTGGTTTCTACCAACAAGTTCTTGTTGCTGAGTTTGAAGCATTGATGAAAACAGAATTCAGATGAGTTTCCATGGGTGAAACTCCACATTTTTCATAGGTCCTACAATCAAACAGACCAAGGGAGGAAACTTCGATCTCTCAGAAAGAAAAAGGGGGACAAGTATGTAGCTTAGATACTCAAGAAATTTTGATCTTGTAAAATGTGAAAGCTGCAATCACACCCAGAGACCATTGCCTATTTGACAAAGTATAAGGAAGCTTTTGATGTTCCTCATGACTTTAACTGCCTCTAGAACCTGATATTATGTAATGCAGTAGTGTGTGTTTGTTCACGTTTTTAGGTTACTCCAAAGACTTCTCATCTATGCTGTCAAGAGGATCTTCAAGTATCTCAAGGGCAAACCACACTTGGGCTTAAATGAATCCTAGGGATTCACCCCTTTGGATTTGGAAAGCATTCCCTCTGATAGTGACTATGGTTGGTCCCAACCTTGACAGGAAATCACAACATTGGTTGTTAAATTTTTGACAAAGACTTATCTCATGGCAATGTAAAGAAAAACAGACATTTATGGCCACCATACAACAACTGAAGCAGAATATAAGTAGCTGTCTTGCAAATGCTGTGTACAATTATGTGGTTCAAAATCAATTGCTGGACTATGGTTTCAATTTCATGAATACCAAAATCCACATTGATAATGAAAGCACAATCTGCATTGTGTAGAACCCAGTATATCATTCTAAGACAAAGCACATCGAGATTCGTCATCACTTCATAAGAGATTATTATGAGAAGAAGCTCATAAGTGTAGAGAAAATTCACACCGACTTAAATGTAGCTGACTTGGGATTTTTTTTGGACACAAAAAAAAAAAAACCCCTTTTGATGTACACGGTTTAATTACTTGGTGGTTCCGCATTTGGTATGATCAACCCATAGCAACATTTAAGGGAGCTTAGTTTGTATAGTTTGTTTTAATTCTGGTAGATAAGTATTACTTAAATTGTAGTTAACATTTACATTAATACTGTTAGTTATGTCATATGAAACTGGTAGTTTAGCAGTTATTAATCGGTAGTTTTAGTTTTTTAATTAATCCGTCTATCAAAAGTTCTTGTAGTATGGTTTTCTTTGTTTTAGACTAATTTTTGCAGGCAAATAGCATGGATGTGAAGATGAAAGGCGGGAGTAATAAGGTTTTAAGCTTTTTGGTAAATTCTTGTAACAACTTAATCTGGTTGAAAAAGAAATTAAGTTCGATTTGACTCTAATTATTCTGGTTGACCATAATTAAGTCCTGGTAGTGTAATTTTTTAATTGGGAGGTTAATTTTAAGCTGGTTGCGGGAAATTTGACTTTTTTCTGTTTTACACTGTTAAAGGTTACCGTTAGAGATTTTTTACGCGCTATTAACGTCCTCAGAGAGCTATATATAGATAGAGTTGATTTCTGATCTCATACTTAATCTTTTTATTGCTATCTCCTTTTTACAAAATAATACTCCTTCTAATTTCCATAAAAAATTAGTCTACGTTCCGTACCGCATCTCAATTTCACTCGCCATACAAACCCAAGTATATTCATGAGACGATTGTCCTATGGCTCAACCTACAGTATTATGACAAACAAATCAAGTGGGTTTTTTTGCGCAACCCGAACAAAGTGCAGGGTTTGGCAGAGATAGTAGATTTTCTACGAGGTTCCAACCTCAGGTAGCCTTAACTACAAATCCAACTATTCTAAGATTCCCTTGTAAAAACAGTTTTGCAGACCTGCTACTACCATACTCGACGCTAATGGGAACTTAGAAATAAAGGCAACCATTGATAACATTAGGTACACAATCATTGAGGCGTCCATTCGCGAGTCACTTCAATTAGATAACGCCACAGGGATTACTATGTTGCCTAATGATGAACTTTTTGAGGGGATGGGGCAAATAGGGTATCCTACTGATGACTTTCACTTTTTTGAAGAAGATTTTCACACCCCAATGGAGATTTTTAGTCCACCATCTTTTACACTGTATAAGCTCTAAAAGTGGTGGATGGGATCAATTCGGTAGCAATATTGCTACTGCTTTGATCTGTCTATCCACTGGTAGAGTTTATAATTTTTCAAAACTTATTTTTGATGGTATGGTGGCAATTTGAAGAAGCAAGACAAAGTTTTTGATGTATCCCCGTTTTCTTCAAATGATATTTGAACAGTCAAAGGAAAAAAAAACGACTTTTATCTAGCTTGAGCTGACCAAAAAGATTTTGGGGAATATAAAAAAGGGGTTTCGAGGGCAACCAAGACCTTTAATTGCCTGCTATGTTACTTGTTGCTACTAACCCAAATGCAGGTCAAGAACATGATGCTTGTGGCTCAATCCAAACCATCATCACCTACACCACCACCTATCACTACACCTACACCACCACCTATCCCTACACCTACACCACCACATATCATCCTCACCCCCCCCTCCCTACCACCTTCACCAACACCTATCCCTATATCTACACTACACCAATACCGACACTGAACCTACACATTTGAGCACATCTATGTGAGCCATCTCCTGCCACCACACTTCTCACCACCTACAAGAACAGGCTCCAAGTTCCAAATGCCTATGGATGATTTACTTCAAGCAGTTCCTAAGTTGATATCAAGAATTGACAGCCTGGAAACGGATCTCAAACAAACCAAGCTAACATGGAAAATGCTAATGTAAAGTTGTCAAGGGGAAAAGTGAAGAATTTTGGAAAGGGTTTTGAAAAGGAGGAATTGGTTTTTGGATAACTCTGAAGAACTGAGGTTCAGGAGGAAAGTCAAGAATGATCCTCTAGAATTCTTCAGTACAAGGAGTGGTTTTACTCCTCCTACAACAAAAGAAATACGTCATGGGATGATCAAGTGAAGAAATAAGTTCCAAATACTCTTAAGCAGCCAAAAGACTCTCTCCAAGGTTGCCTCCTTAAGCCAAGGTCTATTGACAAGGGGAAAGAGATACAAGCGAAGAAAAGAGGCTAAGGAAAGGAAAGGTTAGTCCTCAAGTTTTGGATTTCAAAGAAGAAGTTGATGCATGTTGCTGAACACGTTAATAACTGCGAAAGGATTATAACGGCAAGTATTAAACTTAGTACTGGTTAGTGAACAACTTAGTTACTGCAATGAAGCAAGTTTAGTAACTGTTGGTGAAAGAAGTGCTACTTCTTCTCAAGATAAAGAAAAAGAGAGGAAAAGCTCCTATGCTCAGTGAGAAACTCCCCTAGAATCAAAAGAAGATAAATTCCTACAAGAGGAAGTTAAGCCTTGCTGAAGCAATCAGATTGGATTCCTTACAAAAAGAAGAGGAGGCTAAAAAAATTCACTTGGATTCACTCTTAGCTCAAAGAATTGCAGAAAAAGAAGAGTTAAATGAGAAACAAAAGAAAAGAAAAGCTCAAGTTCAGTTTGAAGCTCAGCATTATACACAAAAGAAGGAGTTGGGATTTAATTAGAGCAAAGATTGAAGCTATGCAGAGTTGACAAAAAGCATGCTAGGAAGTGAAAACTTCAAGAGAAGATTTTTGCAAAGAAATGGTTGATCTGTCAATCAAAGAAGAAATATTTTGCAAAAGAAAGAGCTAGAGCTAAAAGAAACAAGCCCATGACCCAATCACAGCTGAAGACTTATATGATGAATTACTTGAAGAATCAAGGGACATGGAAGTTATCTCAGCTGAAGAAATTGAGTTTTGAAGAAGTCAAGGAAGAATTTGACAAGCTTGTGAAACAGGTTGAATCCTTTGCACCAATAAATTTTGAAGCCACTAAAGCTAGTTTGAAAAGATTTGGTGAAGAGCTTCAGACAAAGACTCCAAAAAGACTGAAAGATGATGAAGCAAAGGATGATGAGCCAACCAAGAAGTCTGGAAAAAGAAGAAAACAGATGGCAAGGAAAGGATTGCATACAAGTGTTGATAAGAATGACTCTGAAGATTCAGATGAAGTTGGTGAGCAAGAAGAGTCTGTCACAGGTACTAAAACTCCAATTAATCCTGTTCCTGTAGCTATGAAAACACCTAGTATAGCTACCTATAAGATTATTAAGCAAGGAGAAAAAGGAGTGTACCAAATAGTTAGGGAAGATGGAACTGACATAGTATACATTAATTTTGGTGCTATGTTGAAGTCTATATCTAGAGATGATCTTACTGAGTTGTATAGGATTGTAATGAATAGATATGGGATGGATGGACCAGAGGATGAGTTAGAGAAGGTATTTTGGAAATGTTTGAAAACTATGTTTGAAGAACCTCTTAGTACAGATCCTATATGGAGTGAAGTAGGACAGCAAAAGATCATAAGTTGGAGGTATTATGAGTCTTGTAGAGTACATTGCTTGAACTTAGAGTCAATGGATATATATATGTTAATTGAAAGAAGATATCCATTATCTGCTGAGATGTGCAAAACCATGTTAGATAAGAAACTACAAGGAGGAAAGCCAGATGAAAATTGTTACAGAATGTTAAAAATGATGGAAAAGCAAGCTGGTATTAGGAAGTAGTGAAGTTTGTAAAGTTAGAAGTCTAGGATAGAGATGAGAAGGATAACACTTGGTGGAGGTGCTATGCACTAACACAACAAATGGTTATCAGTTTACCATGTCTAACCGACATAAGGACTGGCTAGTCCAGGAGCAAACGGCTCTTGGTAAAGACTTCTCAAATCCGTTCTATGGTTGACAACTTGCAAATAAGTTGTATGGTTTTCAACTCACCATATCTGTTTAAGTGAAGAGTTGGCTAGCCCACAAGTTTATGGCTTGTGGTAAAGGCTGTGGAAAAACCATAACTAGTCCATAAGATTATGGCTTATGGTAAAGACAAATTGCAAATCCATATTAGATGGTTGACACTTTACCAAAAAGTGGATGGTATATCAACTCACCAAGTTTCATGTACAAAGAGTTGACATGGTTATCAATCCACCATGGAATTTACCTTTTCTAGGTGCCAAAGGATTGACTAGCCCTGAGCAAACGGCTACAGGTAAAGGCATATCAAATCCGTTTATGGCTGTAATGGTTTGCCAAAAACCATATGGTATTCAACTCACCAATGTTTCAAGTACTGAGAGTTGAAATGGTTTTCAGTTGACCATGGACATACACCTTTCTGGTGGCCAAAGAACTGACTACTCCAGAGTTAATGGCTAACTGGTAAAGAGACATCAAATCCATTTAAAATTTTCAATGATTCACCTCTCACAGGAGTTAACACACCTGGAAGTGATGAGAATAGACTGAAACTTTATGATTTGATGTACATAATTGTCAATGTTGCTGATATGATGGATTGCTGAAGAGCTTTGAAGAATAGTTGCTGCAAAGATAAAAGGAGAAGACTTAAAGTGTTGCAGATCAAGAACAACTTGAAGAATTCTATTTACAACATCCTCAGAAAGCTTAAAGTGTTTAAAGTAAAGATCAAGAATGTTTTGAAGGAACTTGAAGTTCACAAGTGAAGATAGCATTAATTTGCTGACGAGGGTTAGTTACGGTTTGACTTGGAAGATGTTGGGAAAATAACAGTTAAGTCTGGTAGTAATAGTTAGTTCTGTTAGTATTGAGTTAATACTAGCAGTACTAAGTTAAGTCTGGCAGTACTAAGTTAGTACTGGTAGAGTTAGTACTGGTCATAGTTAGTACTGGTTATAGTTAGTACTGGTCATAGTTAGTACTGGTTATAGTTAAGTCTGTTTATGAAACAGAATAGTAATAGTTATCTTAGAGATATCTTAGGAGATATCTTAGGAAAGGATATGTATTATCCTTTGACGTTTGTAAAGCCCATTAGGGTTTCCTTGGTGTATAAGAGGAACCCTAATGCACAATGTTATGTACAAGTAAGTGATTGAAATATCAATAGAAGCATAGAGCTTAATAGCAATTTAGTATTATCGTTTCTTCTTTATTCTTGTGTTAAGATTCCGCATTAACACTTGATAATTCATAGTCAGTGTCTCTCATATAGTTGATTTGGATTTATCCAAGTTATCTATCGTCTTACAAAGGCTAGTCAGATCCTAAACCAAGGACCTACAAGTGGTATCAGAGCCTTTAGAGGGACTCTGAGAAAGAAGAATCAATAGAACCACAAACAACAAACTACACTCTCCTACAAAATGTCACAACCTGCCAATGATGATTTCTCACAACATCTCAGTGATGGTGAAGAATCAAACCATGAAGATGCATCAGACACTGGTGCTGCACCTAAACAACCACAACCAATGATTCCCCAAACTACTGCTATCTCAAATATCAAACTCCCAATTCTGAAGAAGGAGGAGTATGATATATGGGCAATGGAGATGGAGCATTACCTTGAGTACATTGACAATGAAGTATGGAAGGTAATTCAGAATGGTAACTCCAAGAAGAGAATTTCAACCAATCATTCAAAAAAGAAAAAAAAAACAAAACCTCTAAAAAACAACACAAAAAAACACCCTTTTATAATTGGCCCCCGGGGGTCCCCCGGTTTTACCCTATTTCCTCTAATTACTATTAAAAACAAAAAACAACCACCCACCCCCAAACCCAAGAATACCACCTTTATCTACCCATCTTGCAACCTATTTCAAATATATATTGTTATCCTGAATATAAAGGTAAAAATAAAGATAAAAGCCTGAAATCTCTTACATATGCCCATAGAGTAAACGTTAAGTAGATCCACCTAACACTGTCATACATCAAAATTCATAACTTCGCAACTAACCACACCCCAAACTTTTCGCTAATAACCAAACGAGTCCCTAAAGTGAATCCACGAGTGATACTAACTCCAACCCCACAACGATCGCGTCCATCACATCCCTAAATCAATTAAAACTATGCCCACAAATGCACTTCACCCTACTCCATTCCCCGCTCATAACCCCACCGCCAACCACCCCTCTTACGCGTTCCTAACCCAGTCCTACTTCCCACATAAAAAACACACCTTCCCACATACATGTACATTCATATTCCGCATAAATAACAGCCAACACAGACCGTTCCAAGTGTCTTTAAACCCACCATAAATCAAACCAAAAATATAAACAAAAATTTCCAAAACACCTCTCCTTCACCTTTAGCCACATGGCCACACACTCTAAAGTTACCCAACCCTCCAATCCCCTTCTCCCTACTGGACACAGCCCATTTACAATGATCCATAATCAACCTACACCTCCACCCACCCCGCCCCCAAAATTAAATCCGAAATTATAAACAACTGCACTCAGTCCAAACCACAATCATCCGCAGAATCACAAAATCCCCTTCACTTTCTAATCACAACCAAAACAATGATCTAATCAACCTCCCTAAACACACCTCAAAACTATAAAAAAATGTCCAACCACCTATCAACTTCCTTCCTCCGCCAATGACAACCCGCGCCAAACCCGTTTACACAGCCAACCTACCCCACCTTACTCAACCAGCCCTAACTTCCAAATCTTTCATTTCCACCTTACCACCCTCCCCAATCCACAAAAACATTCTCCCTATAACACACCATAAATATCCAATTCCCAATCACAATAAGAAAACCTACAACTCCATTTCCTCCTATCCCCCACTTTTCCATTCAACACTGAAAAGCACAACACTCCCCATTACCAATTAGCAAAAACAACACACCACCAACACTAATAACCCGCGCCCGTACGTACCATCCCCCCCACCCAAACATACCCCTTTTCCACCACGAAAGACTAAAACATTACTAACCCAATCACCCTCCCACCACCACCCCCTCCCCGTCTCCCCCCCCCCCCGCGCCACAAATCCCCTTTTCCCTACCCTTTGCTATTATAAAAACCGCACACCCAATATCACACTACACCACCCTCAACAAACCACATTTACAACATTTCAACTTAATATTATTGTGGAAAGTTTTGAGTATTAGATTATAAGGAGATGTGAACATTGCGAGAGACACAACATCATTTCTTTTGTGGGAAATATATAAAAAATGTAAAATACACATAACCTTTAAACCTAAAATAACCCAAATAAACCCAAACATTCCAAAAATGAGCAAAAATATGTCTTGTAATTGTGTTTTGTTTGTGCATGTTACGGATTATATCCAAATCATTAAGAATATAGTCAAAAAACAGGCAAGCACACACGAGAATGCAAGCAGAGTACAAAAAAAAAACCAAAGAATTCAAGCCAAAGCCAGAAAAGTCAAACCCAAGTAGTCCAAATCCTCCAGTCAACAATTGGTCAACAAAAAGTCAAACCAATAAAAGACAAAATCCCAAAACATTTCCAGTTTTCCAACCCTCCCAGTTTTCAACAAAAGCCAAAAATAACTCTTCAACCTCTATTGGGCCTTAAAAACCTTAAGGGGCCTGAATAAACCTAAATTATCAAAACCCGGATACCAAATAGCCCAAAAAGCTCTAATCACAAGCCCCAATTTAACAAGTCCATTCATTTCCATAAAAAACCAAAGGACCTAGTCTTGCAATATTTCACAAAACCTTTTTATAAACTAGAAAAGGGAGAAAAAAATAGAGGGGCTAGAAGTACAATCGGCCAAAAGATCCAACTGAATTAACCTCGTTCAGTTTATAAACGTGTCGCCAAGACCCTATTACTGTTTCAATGACTTCGTCTCACACGATTTAACCATGGTCAAATTAAAGGGCCAGTTAAAATAGAAGGGTAACGGAGTCTATTCACAGCTCCTAAGCAAGAATGAAAGTTATATTTAGTCATCACCAGCTCTTAGTAGCTCACTCGTCAAGCACATAGCCACGTCAGAGCAAAAAAGAGCACAAGGGAGAATTGGTCTTTACTCTTGGATCACTTCACTATAAGTAGCAAAAGTCTGTCACAATCCACAGAATACACTAGCTTGGCAATATTGGCAATCCACTAGTAATCCACAAAATTATCAAACGTCTTAAAATCATTTGGCAATGATTAGAAGAAGCAAGGGTGGTGGATTGAAGGCTAGAGATGGATCAGGAGGCCTAGAACTTCTTTGGCAAGCTAAAAAAAGGGGCCACAGCTCCCACACCAGCAAAACACCTTCTATTTTAAACCAAATTATTTCCTTTTTTTTTTTTTAATTTATTTTTTTTATATTTTTTTTTTTAATTTGTAGGGTAGTATTTTTTTTTTTTTTTTTGGGGGGTTTTTTTTCTTTTTTTTTTTTTATTTTTTTATTATTTTTTTTTTTATTTATTTCAAGTTTATAAAAAATTAGGAAAAGCTTAAATATTGTGCAATAATGTAATATAGAAATATGTAAACTTCTTTTTATAAATGAAATGAATGTCTTTGGTTAAATAAATCATGTGTTTACCTTTCAAATTCTCTCAAAGCCCTTTTACTCAAAAGCTCAATCTGTCTTAATAAGCTTTAATAAGCTCTTCTCAACTCTCAAGAGTCTCTAAGCTCTTGATGGAACTTAACTGATCCTAATTTTACTTTAAGAATAAATCAGCTTTGCATTTTAGGATTATTAGCTCATGGAAGGGGGATCTATTAAGGAAGGATCCCCATGGACTTATACCCTAATCTATAATAATAACTAGGAAGCTTGTAGCTTGCCTTAATTGGTTTCCCCATTTTTAATCTAGAGCTTAGTAAGTTTCTCTTTAAATTTCCTAAAGTTTTTGTGCTTTCATAATTGTCTATTTACTTTCTATGCATAAATATGCTTATTTGGTCTTATGAATATTTTGCTTATTTGTGCAAAAGTATCTTTTAATATTGCTTATTAATTAGTTTAGATCATTGTTTTTGATTAGTAGTTAAAAAATCTAAAGGTTTTCATTTCTGTCATCATTAATCACTAAAAAACCAAAAATAGGTAGGAAGTAGTGTAAATCTTAGATGCTTGCTTATTCAGTTGTTAAGTAATGTTTAATAAAATTAGTTTTAAAAGTTTTTTTCATCTGGTAATTAGTTTTTTAATAATAGATTTAATTTCAAAAGCCTTTTCAAATCTGTCAAGAATATAAAGGGGTGTTTGGTTTAAGCTAATTTGACCTCATAAAGTCAAAAGGTTTTGTGCATTTTATTTGAGTTAGCTTGGATTTCATTTATAATCAGTAGAAATAGAGATTTTAGAGTTGTTTTTTCAAAATATAAAAAGTTATGGCTTATTTTGTCATCTCAGCACCAGGGCACTTTTAGTTCAAAGTTAGGATTGCTTATTCTTATTCTAGGTTCCCTTTAGCTTGTGTATGCTTAAATTTGGTCTTAACTCACTCAATTGAGTGAGTTTAAGGTAGTAAAAGCTCTTAGGTTTGGCTGCATTTTGGTCTTTGTGGTATTACCAATTGCACCAGCAGTACTAAATCATTTAGTACTGCTGATTTTTAAGCTTCAATTTAGGATAGTATTTATAGGATCTAGAAGCTAAGTTTTAGTTATATTATATTTTCCTATAAGGTTTTAGAGACCCCTGTCACTGTTTAATTTTTCCCTTTCAAAACAACAATTGCTACTAATAATTTTGCTTATAAAAAAATTGGCTTAAATTAGTCAAAAATACAAAAACACTAGGTAATTAAGTAGTTTCTTAAATGGTTAATTTTAGCTTAAGGTATTTGTTCTTATAGCTTAAATAGATATTTTATTAGTAGTTGCATAAGTTCTCATAAGCTCTTAGTCTAGAATTGCTTATTGAGTTTTTAAGCTTAATTGGGTTTTTGTTAACTATTTTGGTACTTAAATGCTGTTTTTAAAAGATTTGATACTGCAAATATCCTTAATGATGATTTCAAGAGTTGATGATAGAAGTCAAGAACCTGTTTATATCGGAAAATTATTATGTTGCAGTTCAAGAATAATTCCAAAGATAATGCTCACAACATCCTCAGAAGTTCACAAGTGAAGATCAAGTTAGGGGAGGATTGTTAGGAATTATTGTAAACAGGCTTAAGTCTGGTAGTTATAGAGTTAAGTCTGGTAGACATACTGTTTAAGAGCTTATTAGTGGGTTTCAGACCATAGTGCTTTTGTTAAAGTTGTTCTCTCCAGCTTTTTCTACAACTTTGCTTCTTTAAGTTTTTCATTTTAAGCTTTTTAAAATTTCAAATGCTTAATGGACTTAGTTTGTAATCGGGTTGGGCTCTCAGGGTAGGTAGTGTAACTTTTTAATTTCAGTTGTTTTTCTGTTAGTCCTTACGTTAGTTAGTTAGTTTCCCAGTTAGTCCTTTAGGTTTTTGCACCATTAGTCCTTAGTTAAGTAATTTAATCAAGTTTATTAGTTTTAATTAGTAATTAGGTTTAGATTTTAATTAGTTTAATTAAGATTTATTAAAAAGATAAAAATTAGGGCTTTTAATTTTTATTAATTTCTGCACATTTTCTTTATTTAGTGTAATTTTTATAAAAATTTTAGGATTTAATTTTTAATAGTTTTATTATTTTTATAGTTTTTAATTAGTTTAAATTTTAGAAAAATCATATCTTTTAATCTAAAAAGCCAAAAATAGTAATTCCTTTTTCTAAAATTTTCTTTTTACTTATTTTACTTAGGAAAAATATAATTTCAATTATTTTATATTTTTTATTTTTTAAGATTTAATTAGTATTAACTAGTATTTAATTGATAAAAAATTCAAAAATAATCTAAAAAATATTTTTATTTTTCTTAAAATTTTCTTTTATCCCAATTTAGGTATAGAAAATTAGTTTGCAATCTTAGGGTTTAATTCTAGTCTATTTGCTTAATCGTCGTGTTTCATTTGTTTCACGTATTTGTTTAATTGTTTAATTGCCTTTAATTGTTCAATTTTAATTGTTGCTTTTATTTAGTAGATATAGATTATCAAAAATATCTTTGCTTCATTCAAATCAAAATCCAAGCTTAAACGAGGTTTCAATTTCACTAGTCGTTGGGGAAACGACCCGGGTAATCATATTTACCCGGTTAAATATACGTATTATATATTATATTATATATATTTTTAAGAGTGAATTTTCCTTAGGGAATTTTCTTAATTGCTCTTTGAAGTATTTTATTTTTTATATATATATTGGGTATATAAAACTGAATACCAATAAACGACATATATGGATAAATATGGCTTTATCATTCGTCATGGTTCGGTTTCATTAACCTTCGGTTCCGTGAGGAACTTTTTGTAGTATAAAATATTGTACCTGTGATCAGGTAGATTTAATTTAGAAGAATCTCCTTGACAGGGTTTCCCGCTGTACTAGCTTGTTCTCATTATCGGAACGTCTCAAAGCAGACAACACGATAAGAGTAAATCAGATAGTTACTATCTTTCTGATTGAGTCGTCAAGTCATTTACTGGACCAAAATCGATATCCAGTTGACACAAGCTTGACTCATATAGAATCTCACAAGTCACCTACCGCAGTGCTGTTTGATGTTGACACTGGAAGGATTTCCATTCATCACTGTGAATACTAACAAGTATCACTATGGATGTTCTGGCAGAATCATAAAAAAATGCGTAGGACTCTTGCACAAGTTGTGTTTTTGATGATGAACAACAATTGTATATTGGAATTTGTATCCTATTGAGACTTTTGATTGATCTCGTTGGCTCTAGACTTTATAAGTGCACTTTTGTTATATGGTGATCGAAGGCTGGAGTGGACTGCTACCTTTTCAATATCAACGATCTCGAAATGAGAAAGCCGATAGACTAATACAAATAAATATGTATACAATATTGTCCCTTTGAGTCTTATCTTAAAGGTAACTCATTTAAACCTCATCATCAAACTGATGGGTTAAAGATAAAACAAATTCCAAGAATATAATTATCTCTTTTTGGATAGCATCTTTTCATTCATAGTCTTTGAGTCATCCATTAGGTCCAAGATCTTATAATGCATCTCCTATAGTTAGCACGTTCACTATGATCCTCTAACTCATAATCTTTAACTTGATATAAAAACATATTATGAGGAATCCTTACAGATCTATGAATATGAGTAATATCATTCTAAGGTTCAAGATTTTCATGTTTAGCCTCAGTATGACATTCGCTAGTGTGTTCAAAAAGTTTATGTATCTTTTTCTTGAAGTAATTCAAGACCTACAATACTCCCACTCGCTTTTATCAAAGTGAGACTCATACTGCTTCTTGTAAATTTGAGACTATCTCAAATACCTCAGCATAACGAGCAACAGAAACTTTGTTCTCGTGCGGGTTGTAGAAGTGATATCACATCGTCTCCTTTGGGTATCCAACAAAATAAACTTAACAGCTCTAGGCATTTGTTAATAATAATCTCCAAGAGATTTTAATAAATTTAGAACTTCAATCAAGACACATGTTATTACTACAATAATGTGACACCCGTGATCAAACCAGGTTAGTTTAGCCAATAGTGTTAGCCTAACTAGGTGTTATGTGATTTGAGTTAGTGTACTAGATTCAATTAGTGCAATTGATAATGTGTGATAAGGTATATGAGTTGTAATTGATGTATGAGAAGTTTTAATTTAGATATTTAGCCATTTCATTTTGTTGGAAATGAGGATTTTTGAGATAGTCATTCATTGGTCATTTTGTTATTTATAATATTTGGAAATAATTTATGAGCGTAAGCATCGTTAATTTCGATTCAATATTATTAGATAAATTTAGATTCGATGATTTATTTATATAGTGAGTAATAAAAATATTTGAGGTAAAATATTGGTAAAATATATATTTTCTAGTTATGAATATGGTGTAAAGAATTAAGGGTTTTTAAGTAAATATGTACTAAATAGTTTAGATATATATATATATATATATATATATATATATATATATATATATTCCAGCCAAAAATAATTAGAAAAAAAAAATAAAAAAATATATTATGGGTGGGTGTTTGGATCAACTTAAGGAAGGGAAAAAAAGGAAACAAGTTTGAGTTGTATTAGGAAACTAACATTGCAAAACCTCTTATAAATAGATTTTATTCACAAACCCTAAATCAGTTTTTCCTCCTCTCCCCTTTATGTGTGTCGAACCAGCCTCAAGAACAAGAAGAAACACGAAATTTTTTTGAAGAAAGATTTAGAAGAAAAGTCATAAGGATTCACGGTTAAAAGGTTTATTTCATATAACTCTTTTCATTAAACTTCTTTTAAATTAACTAGACGAGTACCCGTGCATAGCACCGGTAATTTATAGCTGCAGATAATTAAAGATATGCGATATTGTGGTAAATATTTCTTATAACATTCAAAATAAGCGTTTTTCTAACAAAAATATAAAGAATATCTGCAGAAAGTACCCTCACTAGTAAAAGCTGTTTTAAAATCCTAAAAGTACAAACAGATTAAGCTTGTAAGCTAATAAGCTTGTTTTATCAATAATCTCGGAGTGAGATGTCAATAGATGACGTGTGTATCTTTGTGACAAATGAGACAAGAATCTTTTGAGAGAAACTTGAATGGCTGGGAAGGGTTATGCATGTCATCATATGTGTGTTGTTGATTATTTGAATGATGTGAATGTGCGTGCTAGTGCTAAGTATGTTTAGAGCATTACAAAGAATGAATGGAAACCTACTGGTAAAGTGTTTACAAATGTTGGTCACAAATGGTTACCCACAGGAAGGACTTTTACTTTAGTTGGAACTAAGTGCCCTTTAACTAGAATCATTTCCACTAAAATAGTGCCTCCTAGGGAATCTGTTCAAACAACTGTAATCACAAATACACCACCACTTAAAGTATACTCAAGGAAACACAAAGAAAAAACATCTATATGTTCGAGTAGTGAACCTAGGATTTTAGAATCTAGGCCTTTTAACAACTCGAAACCCAACTTGTTAGGAAAATATTGTAAACAGACTTAATACTATTAGTATTAAAGTTAAGTCTGTTAGTTATAGTTAGTACTGA
>BQNB010096904.1:0-25513 GCA_026074375.1 Tanacetum coccineum | reverse complement strand
TATGTTTTATGCCTTTTATGCTTTGATATGACGCCATGATTATGAAGTGATGCCTACTCGTCAGAGAGGGGTGTTACAATCTTTCTCATCCTTTGCATGGTAGATGAAATCCCAAATGGGGCGAAGACTAAAATATTAAACCCAAAATATATCATAAACATGAAACTCCGAGTTCTTATAACCAAATCCAAACAAAAAACAACAGCCAGGATCCAAAACTTAATCCATGAAAACTTGCGAAATTGTGCGAGAGACGTTCAAGAAACAACATCCAAAAGTAGTATAGAATGATTAACTATTTGCGAATGGGTTGTTTCAAGCAGTCATCATCTTTACATCACCTAAAAGTACAGTTGTGGAAACTCTTTAAGACTGACCAACGCGAAACACTTTCTAACTGTTTTGGCAAAATTAAAATACACAATTTGGGTTTTGCTAACCCTTTTTACGTGTATGGTTAAACTTACTTTACTTTTTTTGGTGCAAAAGGTGAATTGTATTAATAACATAGAAACAAATTACATCAAATACAAGAGAATTAGACATGCCTAAACTCTTTTAACTAAGAAACATACATGTTGGAGCTATCTAAACAGACACCAAATACAAAGGAGATCGGACACCAATGTCCAATATCTCAGACAAGGACAGATAAATCAAAACACTGACTCAAAGTAACCAAAAGTAATCTACTTTGATCAGCATTCAACCTATCTGAAAGAAACCATTCACCTTAACGCACCAAGACCATTCCACCTTGACTACATTTCCTTACTCTTCACTTCCACAAGTCATTCAACCTGCCACCACAATATCTTGGGAAGAAGAAGATCAGGCATCATCAAGAGTGAAATAGCCATCCCATTCACACTACCTAGAGGGCTATACCATATATAGCTACATTTCCTTATCATTACTGTTAAAGCATAATTTGGTCGGGCCGGTCCTGACGACTCTCCTTGGGGCGTTCGTCGTCTTCACGGGCCTGAATAAATGCTGGCCCCAACAAGACAAAGACAGGGGTTGATGGGGACCGAGGCCGAAGCCAGGGGTTTACCTCGACGGTCAAGTCAGAATAGTATAAGCATATAGTAAAGAGGTGGTAGAGAATAACCTGTGTAGGTATCTGTAGGTAGGATGATCCTACCTTTGTATATATAGTGTATGGATTAGGGTTACGTAGGATGTGGGCCACCCTTTTATCGGGTTCGGCCCATTGGGTCTGACCCATTCAGATACACGCCAACAATTAAGTTCTAAACCATTCCCTGCTTCACTTCATTGTAAGTTGTTAAGAAGATTAAGAAGTAAAGCTATCACTATAATGGGAACACACACCTCTAAGATAGAACCAACCTAGCCTCCTATGGCAGTGTTTTCTAGTGCACCAAATGCACACCCTCAAAACACTACCCTCCTAGGCCATTACCCTTCACACAGATAAGCCCTCCCTTATGGTACATTCCACTAAATTAGACCTCCTATCAAGCTAACATAAGACTAGCTTAATTCCTCCCAAGGCCAATTGCAATCAATGAAGCTAAAATAGTTGTACAGTCAACACAGTAGAACACCAAGGTATGAGTTACTTACAGTGTTAGTGTGTATGGCCAAGAAAAACAAAAATACACTTTCAGAGGCCAATATCCAAACACTCCTTAAGAAATACCTCAGCACCCATACATTCTGAAATAAGCCTTTTGCAGATTCCACTGTTATATTAGATCATCCATTAAAGTGTTTTCATTCATTGTAACTTGCCACTCCTTGCTAACAGTAGAAACTTGAATACTGTTCTTCACCTTAAGGCTTACCAGTTTCATTCTAATATTGTTTATGATTAACTGCATCAAAGCCTCATGGTTTCTCTTTTGATTGCCAAACAGTCTTTTATTTCTTTCATCCCATATATAGTAGACACAGGCAGCAAGCACAACCCTTCTTAGAACACTTCTGATTGAGTTGTTGCAGGCCATATCAGTCACTCTATTAAGAATGTTTTCCCAATCATTATTAACTTCCTCCATATTGATTTTCTTCTTTAACTCAATCCATATTTTCATAGAATATGGACACTTGAAAAACAGATGCTCATGAGAATCAGGGCACTCCTCACACAAAGGGCAACTAACTTGCTTCCCAGGGTACCATTTAATAATTTTGTCTTGAGTTGATAGCCTTTTCAAAATAGTAAGCCACAGTATAAATGAGTGTTTGGGAGTACACTGTGAGAACCAAACAATCTTATACCAAGCCATCTTTACACCAATCTGCACCCAGTCTTTCCACATAATATTGATAGAGAACTTGACCTTTTCACCATTATTGTTTTCCCAAACAACTTTATATCCACTTTCCACCAGGTTTGGTACAGGGATACTATTAAGTTGAGGGTAATGTCTAGTCCATGACATAGGCCATTTCCACTTACCATTACTGATCATTTCACATACTTTAGTAAATGTATTAGCAACAGAGAGGCTATCAAGAGGAAATAGGTCATTAAGAACACATCCCTCTCACCATCTATCATGCCATAGAAGAGCAGTTTCACCATTACCAATTTCATACTTAACATGAGGTCTCATTTTACTTCTCAAACTCAGTATATGTTTCCATCCACAGCTAGTATTTCTATTAGCCTTTACTTCCCAAATGCTTGTGCCTTTGAGCCTGACCACATTTATCCATTTTACCCACAGAGATTCTTTGTTACAAGCAATATTCCAAAGATGCTTGGCCATTAAAACTTCATTCCAAACACTCGAGTTCTTAATTCCTATTCCACCTTCCTTTTTAGGTTTGGAAACCAGCTTCCAGGCTACTTTAGCTTTTCCTTTAGAAAGATTTCCCTGGCACCATAAGAACCCTTTAAGTAATCTATCAATTTTCTGAACCACAGTCTTTGGCAAAATGAACAAAGATGCCCAATAAACTTGCATAGAGCCAAAACAGAAGCCGCTAATTGTAGTCTTCCAGCATATGACAACAACTTATTCTTCCAATTGTTTACTTTAGATTTTACTCTATCTATTAGGCTCTTGCATTCCTTCACCCCCAATTGCTTTGTGATGAGAGGAACCCCCAAATAGGATACTAGAAGCTTCCCAATTTGAAAGGCAGCAAGTTAAGGATTTCATTTTTGTGTTATTATCAACATTTCCAAAGAAGATAGTACTTTTCCCAAGATTAGGTGAGAGGCCTGAAACACAACTGAAGTAATCAAGAGTACTTTTACCTACTTTTACAGACCTCACATCTCCATGGCACATCACAAGGAGATCATCAGCAAAACAAAGATAGGAAATTTCCAACTCCTTGCATCCCCAATGATACTTGAAACCATCATCTTTACTAATCTTCTTTTGCATTATCTTAGTAAAGATTTCCATAACTAATGTAAAGATATACGGAGAGATAGGATCACCTTGTCTTAGCCCTCTACCACATTTAAAATACCCAAATCTTTCTCCATTAACACGTATAGAAAATGCAGCATTCCTTACACATACCATTATCCAATTGATCATCTTTTGAGGAAAATCAAATTCCTTTAGGATACACTCCAAGAAATCCCAACTAATAGTATCATAGGCCTTCTGGATGTCAATCTTCATTGCCACCCTCTTAGGACCATTTTTCCATGTGTATCCTTTTAGAAGTTCTTGAGTAAGGAGAATGTTATCTGTTATTTACCTGTCTGGAATAAAGGCACTTTGGGTATTACTGACAATTTTACTCAGAGCATTTTTAATTCTGTTTGTGAGGATCTTGCTTATGATCTTATACAGGACATTGCAACAAGCAATTGGTCTGTAATCAGAAACTTTTAGAGGTGTTTGCATTTTTGGCACAAGAGACATGAGAGTAGCATTAATCTCTCCCAACATTTTCCCTTTCCTGAAAAATTCCTTAATAGCACCACATACATCCTTTCCCACAGTGCTTCAAGCTTTTTTGTAAAATTTTGAAGTAAAACCATCTGGACCTAGAGCCTTATTATCACATATATCAAAAAGAGCCTCCTTAATTTCTTTATTAGTAACCTGTCTGACCATGAGATTAACATCTTCCATAGTCACTTTGCTAACTTTAAGGGTGTTTGGGAGAATAGGTTTCACAGGATAACTCTTTCCAAGGAAGTTTTGAAAATGCTTTACAAATTGCTCAGCTACTTCTATCCCTTTAAAAGTGTCACCCTTTTCATCACAGGCCAAGTCAATCATGTTTCTATGCACTTTACCTTTTATGACAGCATGGAAAAACTTGTTGTTTTTGTCACCATCACTCATCCATGTTATTTCAGCTTTTTGGTACAAAAATTTCTCTTCATCTTTCATAGCATTAGTGTATTCCTTCAAAGTATTGGCTTCTTCAGTTTTGAGGGCTATATTATGAGGATCTTTGTCAACTTGAACTTGAATAACTTTCAATTTGTCTCTCCAGCAAACTACTCTGTCAAACAAATTTCCATTTTTCCAACTCAATCTCTTCATATGAAGTTTCATAGCCTTAAGCTTCTTAACCAGCTTGTATATTTCACATCCTTTAATTTTAATATTCCATTCTTTGCCAACAATTCCACTAAACTCAGGTTTATCAGCAACAAAGTTAGCAAATCTAAAAGCTCTTTTCTTTTTCATCAATGTTTCTGGCATAACCAGGATAGCAGGACAATGATCAGAAGACTGGTGAGGTAAAAAATGAGCTGTAGAATTGCAGAATTTTCCAATAAAACTGTTATTGCCCATTACTCTATCAATCTTCTTTAAAATACCATTTTTAGGGTTCTGTCTGCTCTTGATCTAGGTATAGTGAATCCCATAACATTTTAAATCTTCAATCTCAATTTCCTCAATACATTCCTGAAAATCAAGCATATCAGCAGATTTACAAGAACCCCCTTCAGAGTGATCTTCATTGTTTAAACTAACATTCCAATCCCCCATCAATACCCAAGGGCTGTCATTAACAATTATTTTGTATCTATGCAACTCCTTCCACAAATCTTTCCTTTCTCTACTAGTATTAGCAGCATAAATGAAACAGCAGAAAAACCTTGTTTTGCTAATTAAAGTTTCAATTAGGCAAAGGATAGATTGGTTGCTGCTATGAACCTGGTTGACACTGACATCCTCAGGGTTCTAAGCGACAATAATTCTGCAACCTCTTTGGCTCTCATTTAGATTGCTAAACCAGTTCCATCTTCCAAACACTTTTGAGCTAATTCTATCAATTTGTTTAGGCTTTATATGAGTTTCTAAAGTTGCACATATACTTAGTTTTTCATCACCAATAAATTTCTTAACCTCTTTTTGAGTTTCCTTGTTACACATACCTCTAACATTCCATGCTGCAATTTTCATCTCAGCATTTAAACTTGTCATTGGAAACTGTTGAGTTGAGGTTGGTCATCACATTGACCACCAAGTTTTCCATTTACAACATTCTTAGTAATGGTTTTTGCCATACCATTTTCACCTTCATATACATCTTCTTCATCCATATACCCATCCTGACATTTTCTTTCCCATTGTTCTTTGAAGTACTTGAACATCTCACTAGTCCAGTTCTTGGATTCCTCTAGTGTTGGTTGTCTTTGATACTTTACATACTTGTCCACAATTTCATTGTCAGTAGGTCTATGATCCTCACTCAATTCAGTATCACCAAGATCTTCAAGTATTGAATACTTATTTGCATTCTTCTTTAACTCCTTTATAATATAATCAGTGATTTTCCAGCTTGCTTTAGGACTTATACTTTCACTTCTGTCATTGCTTCCACTACTTTGCTTGCTCCTTAAACCATCTTCAGTGTGATAATCTTTACTTGTGGCATTGTTTACAGGTCTAAATTCAAACTTTGCTTGTCTATTATTCTTCCCAAATCCTCTCATATTGGTTTTTACTTGTTCTCCTTTTGTTCATTCATTAGGCAGTCCCCCTTTACCATCATACTTGTTTTGCCTGAATCTCCTAAAAGTATTCCTCACATTTTCATTCCCATTATTACCATGTGCTTTCCCTCCATTATCATCATTTTTATTACTCTGTGCTTGCCCATAGTTGTTATCATGGTGCCCAAACACTTTACATATACTACACTTTGGTGGTTTCCATGAATACTCAACTTCAACAAACTTAGAAAAACCACACTGGCTCTCACTGCTTTTGTAGCATATTTCAATTTTGTCTTTAAATTCCTTATCAGCTTGTACTTCCACCAACACCCTAGCATAACCTACTCTTCCCCTTCCTTCAGTACACATTCTAGTAGTAGTTTTATCCATTATCAATGGCTTACCTAAACTACTAGCAATAACACTAATACCATTCACAATCCAAGCCTCTATAGGAACATAATACAATTTGACCCATAATGGAAGAACTTTAGGCTCTTTTTATCCATAACCACACCTGTATTCTACTTTTGTATGAACAAAGGCTTATTGTTGACCATCCATGGGCTACTTTCTAGTACATGATTCACCCCCTCATCACCTCTAAACTTGAAAAGGAACATGTCATTCTGAGTAATAATGTCAATTAACCCATACTTACCCCACATTCTACCCAAATTGTATCTCAACTCAGCATATGACATTCTATAGCCAACAAAATGACCACATAATGTCATTTGCCACTTTTTGATTCCTTCATATAGAAATTCATCATCAAACATTTCAACTTCCCTTCCATTACTCACACCAGTAGGAATTAATTTCAGCTTATTATCAACCACATTTTCATAAATAGTTGTGGCATATGACTTCAAATTAGCACCTTCCATATCCAACTTATTATCATTTTTTTGATTATTATCCTTAACATGCTCATTAGATTCAATATTACTCCCATTCCTATTAGGTGTACTATTATCATCATTCACAATCATATTCCTAACAGGTGTAGTGTTAACATTCTCAACATCACTTACAGACTCAGATCTGTTCAATGCTTTAGCAATTTTTGGAAATTCAGTCATCATCTCCATCATCTCAAGCTCCTCTGTTCCATTAGCAATAGTCTCCCCAGTAATACCATAACCTTCACTATCATTTTCCTCTATTTTATCACGTACTTCATCATAACCACAATTATTCTTATTTCCCATGAGATCACACACAGTATCCCTAAATTTTAGAGGAATTTTGATTTTACGCTTCGATCTTCTCCTATTTGACATTCTAGATTGCAATTAGGGCAAAACGTTATGAGAAACGAGAGAAGAATTGTAAAACTACTCCAAATTCAGATTGGATCACACCATGATAATCGCAATGAGAATCTGAATCGAATGATGTAATTTGTTTGAAACAATTATAGAGAAAAAAGGCGGGAAAAGTGAGAATTAAAGGTTTTTTAATGGTGGTTTTGGGCTGAAAATACATGTTTTGAATGCATGATGTACAAGAGAGCTTTTGAGTTGATGAAAGATGGTTGTTTTTCTTGGAGTATGGAAGTGCCCATGAGTTCTTTAGCAAGTGCCATTTGAACTTTGAAGTGTGTGTTTGTGTGTGTTTTTTGTTAGAGTATATGTATAGGAATGGAGTTTGACGATAACTTACTTTACTTTAAATAAGCTAAAATTAGATACTACTGTATCACTTACAAGAGCACAACTTATGGGTGTACATCCGAATCTACTTCTTGTATGTCACCGTTTACAAAAGATTGAGATGGAGTACAACTTTAAAAGGGAAAAAATATAATCAACAAGCCATAACATACAAGACAAAAGATGTATATAAAATAAACAAAACTTATCCAATGCGGCTTATATATCACTCTTATAACCCTAACCCAACTTTAGGTAAAGTGTAAATACCCTCAGCTAAGTGTGCGTAAATAGAACTGCGTGTATAAAAAAATAGTCGCACACACTCATACTCACATGCTCGCTTACACATATATATAAAGATGGAGTCATATACATTCATATAAACATAAAAGGATAAGACATATCTGTATCATAATTCATACACATAAAAACATAACGTATATGAATCACATTAAGTGTACTTGGAATACGATCGGTGACCCGGATAAAATCATGTAAGGCTGCTTTTATCAGTTACTGCAAAAAACACCCCCTCACCGGACACATCAACGCCACATCAGCTTTCTCTCTCCAACTTTTCATCCTCACTCCCTCTCACAATTTACCCTTATCAGGTTTTAGAGATTTGGGTCGATCTACCTTTTGGTTTATCGATCCAATCTAGTTCGTCGATACCCTTTTATTAGGGTTTTGATTTTGTATGCTCTATTCATCCTTTCTTTAGGGATTTGTGCGCTTGGTAGTATTAAAGGTTGCTCAGATCCACGATTGGATGTGGGTTTGGGTCTGATTGTGCATGAGATACCTAAACCCTAAGTAGTCGATCCATCATATTGTATTGTTTGATTCCTATGTTAGGGTTTCGTTCATGCTAAATCGAATTTTTAAGGTTTATGTGGAAGTTACGGTTAAAACCGAAAATGTTTTTTCGATTATGTGATTGGGTCGAAACCCTCTTCGTTGGGGTTTTGGTCTAGTTAGTTTGGTTGGCCGTTTTGATGATTCTTGGGATGTTTGTGATCGACTTATGATTCGATCTAGTGATTACGCTAGTGTTTGGACTGCTGGGCAAATCTCTAATTTTTTAGGGTTTTTGCTGATGCTTTATTCACTGGTAATGAATGGTTTAAGTTTATAGCTACTGCGTGCATTGGTTCGAGTGTTGCTGATGCATTATTGTCGTAGTCATGATGGCATGATTTGTATGATTTGATGACGCTCTATGTTCGCTCTTAGAACCTGCTGATCCCTAACTTCTATTCAACAGTAGTTTAGGGTTTTGGCATTAATTATGTATCATTGTTTTGAGTGATGGAAAAGGGCGGTTCTATGTAATATGGTTGCTTCTACATGTTATGGTTGCTGTTACATTTGGTTTATTGGTTTGTTCATCTTGATGATGGTACTAGTTAAGGTTCTCGCTACTAGATGTAACTAACTATAGACGTTCATGGGTACGTTATGACTATGGGAATCTAAGTCCAACAAGTTTACTCATATTTTGAGCCTGGTCATGTTGTTGGCTTGTGGAAGTTGGAGACAATTGTGGTATTCTACTTCTGTATGGATCATTTATGATGTCTCATGGTTCGTTAGTTATGGAAGTTAGCCTCGAAGGCTATTTGGAAGTTGCTACTGAAAGATTCGGCATGGAAATTCTCAATACCTAAGAGTTAACAATTATCTTGTGTTAGCTATTGATGGGTCGATTTCAGGAGCTGTTTGTTGCCATTTAGATAGCTTAGAATTAGAAAGATATTGTTGTGTCTTTCTTTGGTTGTTATAAGAATGGTGTGTCATTTTTATTTTATTTTTTGGTTGTCGCACTATGCGACGTTCTTGTTGTGCCCATGTAACGGGCTGGGTTGTAGGACTTCACTTACACCTTTTGTATTTAAACGTTTTTTAGTGTAATACTATTTACCGGGGAAACTCTTTACCCAAAAAAAAAACAATTTACCCTTATCAGTTACCAGAACCCTTATCGGACAAACCATTTAATTAAATACTCACTTTATACAAATATACCATACAAAATACCCCACACACACTCACAACCAATTAAATAAACAAAAAGTTTCACAATGCCCGAAAAGTGTTTGGCTCACCATCGTGAGCAAAAATGAATCTTCCTCACTCGTAACCAGTGAGTGAATTAGTGGCATGGTGAAGTCCTCACGCTTGAAATGCATCTCACGGATACCCCTTCATGGATGGATAAAAGTAGCCTAAAAAAGATGAGCATATAAGCATAAAACGCCTAAAGCATATAAAAGATAAAAACACGCAAACGTATACACAAAAGCTAGGCCTATGTAAAATATATAAGTATATATCCTACTTGACGTAGCGAAATACGTAGATGAATATAGCTACAGGTATTTTATCTAAAATAGTAAAACTGAAGAAAAACATGTACACATGAGTATGGGTGGCAATCGAGTCGTGTTTGTGTTAACTTGTTCGGGTTGGCCGGTTGACGGGTTATTATAACCTCTATCCAAACATGACCCATTTATTAATCGTGTCAAGAACCTCAACCCTAACCTATACATGCATAACACATTTAACCCATTTATGACCCTTTTAACCTGTTTAAGTAAATATGTCAAGCAATAAATAAGGTTGGTGGTTTGTCAATTCAACTAGTTTATATGCAAAAATGATATAAAAATTAAGAAAGGATAAACATAAACAATTCCAATGATATCTAAGTTATAATCATAATTCATTCATATTAAGTACATAAATCCAAGCTATATATTTTGCATTTAATACCTTTGGTTTTCTTGCACCGGAGGCGGTGGAGCAACTCAGCCGAATTCAACGGGTTATGCACAGTAATGTTAAGACACCTAGATCCACGGATGTGGTTTTTAAACGTATTGGATTTGCAATTCAAAAAGGGCTAGCGACGCCGTTGTTGCCCGCTTGCCTTCCACCACTATGTAAATACTTAATGACGAATGTTGTTATATGCAAATATATTTTATTTTTTGACGCTTATATATACTTAAATAGGTTCACGTGTTAACCTGTTTAGTACTTACTAAACCCAAATACGACATGTTTATTAAACGGGTTAGACGGATTAAGCTGCTTTTGACCTAAACTTGTTTATCCTCAACCCAAACCTGTTTAACTTCGTGTCGGGTTCGTGTCGTTTACCGTGTCATGTCAAAAACTGCCACCCCTAGACATGAGGCTACTAAAATCGTCAAAAAAGCATATGAAAGATATAACTCTGAATCTCTTTATCTGAAAACATTTTTAATGCAAACTTTTTCTATAGGTTTTTTACAATTGAGTTAATGGCTTTCTTTGTATAATAACTCAAGCATTTTCTAATATTTTTTTTTCAAATCCATAATATAATTTATGATTGGTGTTAAAATATAAGGACTTAATTTGAATTCTGGTTTTAACTTTGCTATCTTATGTTGTCATTTGTAATCCTTTGTGATTAATAATGGAGTCTTTGCTTGGTTTGATCAAAAGTTAAAAGACTTGCACCGAAAAAGAAATGGAAAAGCACGAAGGGGCCAGTTATGTAAATATCTTAAGGACTGAAGTTTGCAATTTCTTCAAACTTAAGTCTCGAGCTACATAAGGCATAAAAAGTTAGAGATGAGTCATAACTCATCTTTGATTTTCTCACACCTCTCTCAAATATTCATACTCTCTCTCTCTCTTTCTCTCTCTCTCTCTCTCTCTCTCTCTCTCTCTCTCTCTCTTATAAACTTAATTTCTAGATCGTCTTGATCATGTTAAGTTTCTCTTTTAAAAGTTGTAACATAATAATTATCAAGTAGATAATTGATCCATACCAAAATAGTTGTGGTGAATTTTGATTTGATTCTTATTGGGATCATTTTTTATTTTGTTTTGTTAAATTGAGATTTAATAAAGGTAAAGAACTGTCTGATTGTGTTTTTCTACATGGTAACAGAGCCAGGTTATCCAATCTTTCTCTAATCGATTGTTTAAATCCAATCTTGCTCTAATCTATTATTTAAAAAAATAAATCGAGGTTTCATAAATAATTAGGGTTTTTGTGTTCTAAACTATTTTTGGAAAATTAAATTTGTTTTATCAATAGATCTCTATTTGACTTATTAGATCTGGAAGTAATATTAAAAATGCTTAATTTTTGAAAAATTTAGGGTTTGATATTTTTTAAGGCTTTTACTTCTAAAAAGCTTATTGGAGGTCAATTAACCATTGTTAAATGATAGATCTAGTTCTGATTTGTGCTCTTGAAAATAATTGGGGATTTTAACTAATTTTGAAAAATTAAGGTTTTCTGGTTGATTCAAATTAGGATTAAAGATTCTGGGTTTCTTGTAAACACCTTAACTAAGTGAATCAAGGTGTTGCAGAATTTGTCTTTCGCTGATTGTTGCTACTACATGCACTATAACACCTCTCAAGCTCTTCTATATTTGTTATCTTTTATTTTTTCTGTATTAGACCGTTGGAGGATAGGAAGGGGCATAATCGTTTGAAGTTGTGGAGATTGATTAGTAGATTATTTGTGCTTGTGGTGTTGAGGAGTTTTAGTTTTTTATTATTGATTATTGTGTCTCTCAGCCCTTGATCTGTCACTTTGAGTGGTGTGAGAATCTGAGAACTACTTTCTATCTCCTTTATTGTCTTTTACTATCTGTCATTATGTTCGTGCATGATTATACTGATGATGAGTATTCTGTATATTCTGATGATAATGTTACTTTAATAAGTAGACTTGATGTTAGTCACCCATTTCATTTGCATCCTAATGATTCTTCTGCATTGACTATTGTGTCTATAAAACTAAATGGTACCAAGAATTATCAAGTATGGTCTTGTATTATGCTTCTTTCTTTACAAGGAAAAAATAAAATTGGTTTTATTGATGACACATGTAAAAGGTCTAATATTGATGAGATTTTAGGCACACAATGGGATATGCTTAATGCAAGTATTTTGAGTTGGATTCTGAATTCTATTTATGAGGAATTGTATCTTGGTCAAATTTTTTCAAAAAGCGCTTCACATGTTTGGGAAGAATTAAATGAAACCTATGATAAAGTTGACGAATCTGTGACTTTTAATTTGCATTATAAAATTCATTCTTTAAGTCAAAATGGTTCTTCAATTGCTGATTACTATGATAAATTAAATGCTCTGTGAAAACAATTTAATGCATTAGTGAAATTGCCTAGATGTACTTGTCATGTTGCTGAGGACTTTAAAAAACATAATTAGTTAATGAAATTAATTTTTTTATCGGTCTTAATGATTCTTATATGCAAATTAGAAATTCTATTCTCTCTAGAGAATCTTTACCTGCTGTGAGAAGTGCATATGTTATTATCTCTAGTGGGGAGTCTCACAGAGTTGTTTATGGTCCTGGTACCTCCTAGAGGTCTGAGTCTTCTACTCATGTTGCTAATGTGCCTAATCGAGGAAACTCTCAGAGGTCTTCTACATCTGAAAATGTTTCTAGAATATCTAAAGTGACTAGACCTACTGATAATGGAAATACGAGACCAACTGGAGTCCTACTTTAGTTTGTAAACATTGTGGTTTCAATGGTCATACTACTGAGAAAATGATTTAAGCATATTGGATATCCTCCAAATTTTAGAAAAAATGGTAATAATAACAATTACTCCCTCCGTCCCACATTAAGTGTCCACTTGACTTTTTCAAAGTCTTTTTTCTTCAACTTTGACCTTAATGATTTCTTCTTATGTTATATGATACTTGATGCAAAATATATGAATGAATAGAGTTTTGAATAAATTTTTCGTTGGTAGAATTTTCGTTCAATATTATATAACACAAACAAAAATATTTATGGTCAAAGTTGAGGAAAAAAGACTTAAAAGATTCCAATGTGGACACTTAATATGGGACGGAGGGAGTATTAGAATAATAATAGAAGGGTGCCTAATACTAACACTAATGTATATAGTTCTTCTGGTTCTTTTATAGATGAACAACTCTCAACTCTTCTTAATCTCTTAAAGGACAATTCTAATCATTCAAAAAATGTTAATGCCAATATGGCAGGTAATGTTTTTAATAACTGTAAAGTTTTTAATAAAAAATTTAGCAATTTTTTTTGTTCCAACAGTATTCTGCAATCTAAGCTTACTACCAGTGGTAAGGTTGAAGATTTTGGTGCTAACCAACACATGACCTACATTGATAAGGAATTAATTAATGTTTTTGATATTTCCCATCTCAAAATATAGGTTGGTCATCCTAATGGGACAATAGCCTATATTACAAAGATTGGAAATTTAAATTTAAGCAATAACTTAAAATTTGTATGATGTCTTGGTTATTCAAGAATATTGTGTTACTCTTATTTCTGTTCATAATCTTGCTAACGATAATAAAATGGTGGTTGCTTTTGATGAAAATAAATGTTATATTTTGGACCAGGATTTGAATCTATAAAATGTTTTGGGGACTGGTAAACATTGTGGAGGATTATACTACTTAAATGAAATTGGTCAAGGTACTAATGAAAATGTAAATAACTCCTTTGTTAAGTGTTGTTTATCTTAACAAGATTGGTACTGCACGCTTGGTCGTCTTGTTGATCTAGTTTTAAATGTTTTAAAAGATCAACTAAAGTTTGATACTAAAAAAAACTTTTGTTTTTGAAATATGTCAAAGAGCTAAGCAGACTAGAGAACCTTTTCCTTTAAGTGATCACGTCTCAATATTTTTAGGAGAACTTGTGCATTTAGACTTATGAGGATCATATAAGGTGACTAGTAAAGAAGGGTATAAATACTTTTGACTATTGTGGATGATTACACAAGAGCTGTTTTGGTATATCTTATTTAAAGTAAAGATGAAGTGCCTTTTATATAACTGCATTTTACAATTTGATTAAAAATCAATTTAGTAAAGGAGTTAAAACTTTTAAAAGTGATAATGGTATTGAATTTGTTAATCAAAATGTTAATAAGTTTTGTGTTGAAAAAAATATTACTCGTCAGACTTCTTATGCTTATACTCCACAACAAAATGGCATTGTTAACAGGAAACATAGGCATCTTTTGAATGTTGCTAGATCCCTTCTATTGGGGGGGAGCGATTGAAGTTGTGGACCGAATGTATTCTAACTGCTGCTTATCTAACTAACAAATTACCCTCTTTTGTGATAAATGGAAAAAGTCCTTATGGATTGATATATAATAAGTGTTCAAATCTCTCTCACTTAAGAATGTTTGGCTGCCTTTGCTTTGCTACTATTTTTAATAGTTCTGATAAGTTTGGTAGTAAATATGAAAAATGTGTAATTATGGGATATTCTAGTGTTAAAAAGTGTATAGGTTATACAATCTTGATAAGCATCGGTTCATCTTTCTAAAGGATGTTAAGTTTTTCGAATCTGTTTTTCCTTTTAAAAATAAAATTGCTTATAAAATTGATACTGAGAAAACTGGTTTTAAAGACTTCAACCATTTAAACCTTTTTGACAATGATTATCCTAGAATACCCAATGATGATGAGAGAGTAGAACATGAGCATGTTAGTGATATCAGTTTCTCTCCTCATCTAGGTAGTAATATTGAGCCTCATAGTGAGTTCTTCAATAATGGTAATGAAAACTCACCTCTTCATAGCAGTGACAACATATCTGCCAGCGAGGATGACGAGATTGCAACACTTGATGAAAATCAAGAAAATTCTAAGGGCAGTTTGAATCAAAATTCAAACTCTGATACTCAGGATGTTATCAATCCTATAAGGTCTTTTAGACCTTATGTTTTAAAGAAATTTTAATGATTTTGTAGTTGATTCCAAGGTTAAATATAGTCTTGAAAGATATGTCAATTATTTTAAACTTAGTTATGAAAATCTTTGTTTTGTTACCCAGCTTAATAATATTTATGAACCTAAGTCATTTTTTGAAGCTTCTAAATATACACATTTTACTGATGCTATTAATATTGAAATGGAAGCCTTACTTAGAAATGAAACATGAGAATTAACTAAGCTACCTAAGTATAAAAAAGCTATTGGTAAAGTTTTTGGGATTAAGTATAAATCTAATGGAGAAATAGAAAGGTATAAAGGTAGACTTGTTGCCAAAGGTTATAACCAAAGATAAGGTATAGACTATGAGGAAACATTTCTCATGTTGTTAAATGGTTACTGTTAAATGCTTGTTAAATCTTGTTGTGCAAAGTAATTGGTATGTGTTTTAGTTGGATGTTAATAATGAATTTCTTTATGGTAACTGGATGAAACTGTTTATATGAAACTGCCTGATGGTTATTTTATTGCTAATGATACAAGATTTGCAGACTTTAAAAGTCTATATATGGTTTAAAACAAGCTACTAGACAATGAAATGCTAAGCTCACTTCTGCTTTAATTAAAAATGCTTTTATTCAAAGTAAAAGCGACTATTCTTTGTATACCAAATCAGATAAGGGTGACTTTTTTGCATTGCTTATTTATGTGGATGATATTATCATTACTAGAAACAATCTTATTGAAAATTAAAAGTTTAAAGAATTTCATAAAACGAAGTTTATGATTAAAGACTGAGGAAAGTTGAAATATTTTCTTGAAATTGAAGTAATTGATACTGATAAGGGTATATATTTGAATAAGAGAAAATATTGCTTAGATTTATTATATGAGTTTGGTATGCTTGCTTGTAAACCTTATTTGTGCCTTTACCATCAAAATTGGTTATCTCTAATGAACCTACTAATGATGATCCCTTACTTAAGAACATAAGTGAGTATCAAATATTAATGGGCAAGTAAATTTACTTGACTAATACTAGACCTGATATTTCTTATGTTGTTTATTGTCTAAGTAAATTCATGCATTTCCTTCTTGCTTCTCACTCTAAGATTGCTTTTAAGATCCGGAGATATCTAAAAGTTTAATCAGGTATGGGTGTGCATATTACTAAGGATTTATGTATGTCTTTATTTGCATACTCTGATGCAGACTAGGCAAAATGTGTTGTCACTAAAAAAATGTGACTGGTTATTGCATTTTCTTGTGTGGATCTTTGGTATCCTGGAAAAGCAAGAGCAAAATACTCTCTCTAGATCTCCTACTGAAGTTGAGTATTATAGAGCTATAGCTGCAGTGATAAGTGAAGTCGTTCATATTTTAAAGATGTTGAAAGATTTAAACTGTAATTCTTTTACTTGTCAAACTTCATCGTGATAGCAATTCTGCAACAAAAATTACAGCCAACAAAGTTTTTCATGAAAGAACAAAACATTTAGAAATTGATTTGTACTGTGTAAGAGAATTTTTTTTGGCTAGTGTTGTAAAAACTGAAAAGGTGGATTCTGCAAATCAAATTGCAAACATCCTTACAAAGGGATTGGATACAATGCAACATAAAGTTTTGGATAAATTTTTTTGCATGTTTGATGTTTACCAGAAATCATAGTAATGGGTGATGTTGAAATATAAGAACTTAACATGAATTTTGGTTTTAACATTGAGGACTAACTTTGCTATCTTATGTTTGCATTTGTAGTCCTTTGTAATTAATAATGGAGTATTTGCTTGGTTCGATCAAAAGTTGAAAGACTTGCACTGAAAAAGAACTGGGAAACAAAGGAGGGGGGTCTTGTTATGGGATTTTTTGGTGGGGTCGGGGGGCAGGGTTTGTGTTCTTAGGCGGAGGGGGGGTGTGGGAAGACATACGGGGTGGAGGCGTGGCGTTGTGTGTCTGGGATTAATGTTTGGCTGTTGTGCTGGATTCTGGATGAGTGGAGGGAGCTATGAAGAGAGCGAGAGAGGAGAGAGAGAGGAGAGAGTACGAGGCGTTCAGCTAAGAGAGAGGAAGAGAGAGTAAGAGGAGGTAGGAAGAGAGAGTAGATGAGGAAAGGAAAGACAGAGAAAAGAGAGAGGAAGAAGAGTAGAGAGCGAGGGAGGGCAGAGAGAGAGGAGAGAGGAGTAGAGTAGGAGAGAGAATGATGAGCGAGAGAGGTGAGAGAGAGAGATCAGAGAGAGGAAAATGAGAAGATAGGGGGAGAAAGCACAAAGAGTAGATGAAAGAAGAGCAGAGGGTCAGAGCGAACAGAGAAACAAAATTGGTAGTGAAGAGAGGAAACGGAGAGAGAGAGAGAGAGAGAGAGAGAGAGAGAGAGAGAGAGAGAGAGAGGGAAGGAGAGAGAAAGCGAGAGGGACCAAAACAGAGGAGAGAGAGAGAGAGAGAGAGACGAGAGAGAGAAAATAAGGAGAAGAGAGAGAGAAGAAAGAGAGCGCGAAAGCCAGAAAAGCGATAGAGTGAGGATGTAGATAAATGAGCTGATGAAGAGAGAAAAATGCACGAGAAGAGAGAAATACCCTATCGCACTATCATCATTATATTTTCATTATTAAAATTTTTTCTCCCTTCCTCGTTAATCGCATTAGCAATATCTACATCGACCTTTTCATCCTCTGTAACTTTACCTGCAACTTTGTCTTCTCTCTCTTTTGCTTCCTCTCCCTCTTTTTGCTGTTCTTATCGTCCTTTCACTTGCTTTTTGTATCTCTACCACCTTGTCTTTCTCCGCTTGACTTCTTGCCTACTACTACTTTGCTTCTATCCCGGTTGCTTTCTCTCTTACCCTGCTCTCTAAGTTATCCCCCCCCCCCCCCTCCCCAAGTGTTCTCTCTTGCGCACCTCATCGAGTCCATGCCTCTCTCTGATTCACCCCTCTTTTCTCTCTATCTCCCTCCGTTCCCGATTCCCCCCTCCTATTCTCTCTCTACTCCTACATCTGTCCCCTCCCTCTTCTCTCTCTTTCCTCTGTCTCTCTTCCCCCTCCCCCTCCGCCCTCGTTGTCTCGCCTTCTTCCCTCTCTTCGTATCGTCCCTAGCTCTGTTTCCTCCTTCGCTTTCCCTCTTCCCTTCTTCTCTTCTCTCTCCTCTCTGTCTCTCTCCTCTCTCTCTCTCTCTCTCTCTTCCCCCCAGTATCATCTTGTATCTTGTTAAGTTTCTATTTATAGTTTGTGATAGAACAGTTATCCAAGTAGATAAGTTGATCTATACTGTTAATAGTTGTGGGGAGATTTGAGGTTTGAAGTTCTGTATTGGGTTCAATTTTGATTTGATGTTCGCGCTAGTTTCTATTTAAAATTTGTGATAGAATAGTTATCAAGTAGATAATTGATCTATACCTAAATAGTTGTGATGGATTTGGGTTTGATTCTGATTGGGATCAATTTTGATTTTGAGTTGTTAAATTGAGATTTAATAAAGATAAAAAAACTGTTTGACCGTGTTTTTCTACAATTAGCTACAATACATTTGGTTTGTTGTTTACTTAACAACAATTTGCTACAATGCAATTGAATTGTTTTTTTAACTCAATTGGATTGTTTAGTGGTAGCTATTAATGCATATTACCAAATTTATGGTAGAAATTGTGTTAATTTACCTACCTAGGATATGTTGCATGGACCATAAGTAACGAGGGATGTGTTGTATGACCTAACGAGTGATACATGTTGTGACCTTATTCGCATGTGTGTAGTGACAAAGCTTTTATGACATTGGTTCAAAAGTTAGAGTGAAATGGTAGTTTTCGAACAACTCAACGTATCTATTCTTTTTAAAGATTGAGTCCTTTAATTTAATGTGGAAGTATTCATTAAAAGATTAAGCCGAAATGGAAGTGCAAAGGTTGCCGAAATTGATGAGATGAAAGTTATAGAGTCTTAAAGCTTCAATGTGGAAGTCTCCATAAATTTTTGGTGAAGAAGTTGAAGTGAAAGAATACATACGATCATGGAGTTACTTGGTATTTAGTATAGAATTAAAAGTTGGTTATGGATTGAGACGAAGTTGAAAAGGTTGCAAGAATAATTGATGTTTTAACCTAATACATGCCTGTATAAACCGGCCAAAATCACATGCACAAACACAAAAGTTTGAATCTTCATTCCGCGTACTTTATTTTGTAAATATTGTTAAAATTGTTTCATGATTCTCTTTTTTTTTCGTGTGCTGGTAATACATTTGTAGGCTTTATGGTTATATGATCGAGTCATTTGCATTTAAATGTGAAGATCCCTAAATGAATGACGCCATCAAAAAAGCAAAGTTCATACTTCTTTAGTTTAATAGTTAAATGTGGAGATATTCAAGCTCATAGAGCTGTTATATATTATGCCATCTAACCATTGAACTAGATCTAATCAATTATATATGTCATAAAAAAAGGTATAACTAATTAAAGTTCGTAAGCTAATATGATTAACTGTATTTAAGTTACTAACCATCAACTATATCTAATTGTTTTTTATATCTAATTGTTTTTTGCAGCGCGTTAAGAAGCATTAAAGAAAAAGATGATCATCAATACCAAAACTTATCTTAATATTTAACGAACTATGTAAAGGTTTTGAAGCGCACATGCACAAAAACTATTGATGGATCATGGATTCCTTAAGATCATTATCACGTGCACTGAATATACATGAAGTCTTGAAATAAGTTTTGGTATTTTGAAATATGAACTTTAGTTTCATTGTCATTTGATTTTGCTGTTTGTTAGGCTTAATGAATTAGAAATTATGGACTATACATAATACACTCAAATGTCTAGGACCCTAAAAAACTATATGTATGGATAATAATTCTGTATCTATTAATGTTTTTTTAGGTTATGAAGAATGGACTAAAATTAGGAACGAAGCAATTTAGGCCAGTAAATCCAGGAATTTTGTATATTTCTTTAGAGTATGTGGCATTTGAAGTTTCATAGCATTGTTTTTATAAAACACTAAAGCATTTTTCTTTTATTACGTTGTGTCGAATTCCTCATAATTGTATTCAACAAGGTTTTTAACCCGCGCTCCGTCGCGGAGCGCGGGGTTATTCGTATTTTGTCGATGTCTCTATTATAGAGATGTATAGACCATACTGCCTATGCAACAGGTTTTTTGGTCACGTTCCATGCAATTTGTACACCATCCTGCAACAACAGAACTACATCAATGGTGAAATAAGCACCATGCTAAGTGGGTTCACATGCAAAGAAAAATAAACCTGCAAGATTTTTGAAGTCAACTCCACAACACTAAAATGTTTAAACTGATGTTTCAGATAACATTAACAATTTTTTATTCATAATATATATTTACAGCAGCAACATTATAACTGAATATATATTGATCCTTTTTTCTGGAAACTTTCAGGATGATTTTCCATCGCTGCAGCGAGTTTCGTTTATTGTGTTTTATCTTACAGAATTTTCGCTTCCTATGGTGTCGAAGCTCAAAAAAATTAAGGGTTTTTTACAAAGAAAGCAAACAGGCATCTAGTCATCTGGAAAAACAAATTGAGCATTTCAGCTTGCCCAATGCTCGATTATTTCTCTAAAATGAAAACTTTGGAAATGGTCAACAAATATTGTTTTCACTATGTAGGGTTAACAAAGCAAAACCATGATTCTACCCCCCCAATAGTAGTAATAAAAACTATTATAACCATTACTATTGAATGCTCTCTATATCAGTCTTACGTGTGTTAATGTATAGGATGGATGCTCCGCACGTATAATATTATGGTATTAATAATATTATATGATGCCCAGCAAGAAATATCTAATGGATCAATTGAAAGATTTTGAAAGTGAAGATTTGCGTATCAAATAATTAACAATACTAAACAATATACCATGATGACGACGACCGTTTTGGGAGGTGGACTCCCGCGAGTTCTTGGTTCTAGCCCGATTGGGCCCCGCCCGGCCCCCAAAATTAAGTTTTTTTTTACTTAATAATTCATCGGCCCACAATGAAAAAGAACTTTACAAAACGAACCTTCAACTTTTAACTTTACTGGCTCATTCAGATAAAAAAGATATTCGCGGAAAGATTTTCGAGTTGCGAACAAAATGAGCAAAATATTGCAATGCTTCTGAAATACGCACGATCTTATAAAAAATGTTCATGTTTAATATAAATAGGAAAAAAAACTTACAAATCATACCCTCAACTTTTAACTATTCACGACTTTTTTTATATAATAAAATTTATTTATTACATATATAATGCATATCCACCAATTCATTCAGATAAAAAAATACACGTGGAAATATATTTGAATTGCGAACAAAATGAAATATTGCAATGCTTCTGACATACGTAGATCTGTTCCAAAGTAAAAAAAAAAACCCACCGGCCCAAAATGGATAAAAAAATTACAAAACGGACCCTCAACTTTTAACTATTTACGACTTCTTATATAATAAACTTTATTTATCAAATATATAACACATATCTACTGATTCATTCAGATAAAAAAATACCCGCGAAAAAATCTTTGAATTGCGAACAAAACGAGCCAAATATTGCAATGCTTCTGAAATACACACGTGTTTTTAAAAAATGTCAAAAATGTGTGGATCCTTACTCGGGCTCGTTTTAGCGCATGTGGTCGGCTCAAATGGTAAATCTATAATATATATGGACAAAAAGTACTTGGCCTATTATTCTTTGTTACAATAACGATTGTATACCAAAAAATTGTTAAAACATACCAAATTATCGAAACCACGCTATTATCGAAGCTAAATATCTTTCGATATTAGGTTTGCCTCCGCCGCAACGCGCGAACAATATGCCGACTCGTTGTATACACAATGAACGGCACTAGTATATAGATCAGTTCGTCACACATATATTTTTGGGTAAGTATTTGTCATTGAAACCGTGATGTGATCGAACAAATTAAATGAAATACACTAGCCACGCAGTCGATATATTTAACCGAACACAAAGATTAAAAACAAAATCACTTCAATCACTACAACATAATGTTAACTTAGGGTCGACATTTTCGACCCTAAGACACAAAGGGTGTCGTCCCTTAGTGTCTTGGGACGACAATGTCGACCCAAGAACATCGTCCCAACCATCTCGTCTCTAAATTCTATGGGACGACTTTTTTCTTTGTGCTTTGGGACGACAGTGGGACCCACGCTACTTTATGAGAAAAGTTTGACTTAGCTTAGGGACGACATATTCATTTATACTATGGGACGACATTGTCGTCCCAAGATGATTATAATAATTTTAATTTATAAATTTATAAATTATTTATATATTAATTATATAAAAAGAAAATACACGTGGGTATTCCACTCAACCTTGGGACGACATATTACTTATTCTTAGGGTCGACATTGTCGTCCCTAAGACTCAACCTTAGGGACGACATATTACTTTATACTTAGGGTCGACATTGTCGTCCCTAAGGTATATAAAGTAAATATATAAACCTGGGAATGGGCATGCTTTGGGACGACACACTTTAACTTTGGGACGACATTTGTGTATACTTTGGGACGACAATGTCGTCCCTAAGGTGTACCTGGGCAAAAAAAAAATGCAGGTTTCCAGGTTTTCCAGATTTTTTCCGGAATTATTTCCGGAAAAAATCTACATTTTAAAATCCAGAATTCGGCAAATCCACAATACTATAAAATAACAAATCACTAAACATTACATTACCGCAAATCCACGATACGATATATTACCATAATACGATAACAAGTCTTAAAGTTATTACAAATCTCAAAATACATGTCCAAGTTTCACAAATAGTCATCATCACAAACTTAACATGTCTAAAATTTATTACACAAACTAAGATCATTCCTCATTACCATCCGTACCTTCCTCCTCCTCCTCATTCTCCTCCGAATAGTCACCATCATTCGTACCTTCGTTGCCCTCCTCCTCTTCCTCCTCCTCCCCTGATGCGCCCTCGTCATTGTTTGCAAGAC
This sequence comes from Tanacetum coccineum, assembly GCA_026074375.1. Lineage (NCBI taxonomy): Eukaryota > Viridiplantae > Streptophyta > Magnoliopsida > Asterales > Asteraceae > Tanacetum > Tanacetum coccineum. Next base: position 2,178 of record BQNB010096904.1, on the reverse strand, counting down.
TATTATCTCGAGCCAATTCGTCCAAGGTCCGCGAATCGGTCATATGAGGATTCATAACAAGGTTGTAGAAGGAACGTTGGGCTGGATCATTAGAGCTAGAGGCGATACCCTGGGTGGAGTTGTAAACGGGATGGTAACAGTTGTTGAAGGTGTTATTGTTGACGGGAGGTATAGGAAATGGCTCGTTGTAGGAAGGTTGAGGAAATGAGCCGGGGTAGGGAGGTTGAGGAAATGGGCCGGGGTAAGGAGGTTGGAGAGGTCGGAGAGGTTGATTAGTGGGAAAGGGAGGCTGGAGTAAGTGAGCCCACTCAGGGGCGTGGGGCATACTAGGACCGGGTGGAGGTGGTGGTACAAGATTAAAATCATGAGGGCTAAATGGGCGAGCATAGTTTGGTGAGTTGTAATGGCCAAAAAACGTACCTAGGGTTCCATAGAGCGTCTGAGTATTTTGGTACGCTGCAGTAGACCATTGGCTCGACGCGTCAGCCTTTAAAGAAGCCAAATACGCTCGTTGTTGAGCCTCCTCAACTTGCTTTCTTAGCAACTCATTTTCTTGCTCTTTTTGTCTCAGTATCTGAGTCATTTCATCCCGAGTCAGAACATCTGCAAATACCTTATTTGGGTGCTTGCGCGAAGTTGAGCCACTGCCCGGTAGCTTCCTGCCCATGCCCGACATGTTCTGTCGATTCTCACTAGGAACGACTTGATCCAAGATTTGTTGATCGGTCATGAACGGGATGACTCCGCCTCTAACCTGATCTTGCATGGCCTTCATTTGCAACTGAGAAAGAAAAATAGAAAAAGAAAGAAAAAAGGTTAAAAAGAAATAAAATAAGTTATTAAAGAATGTAACGAGTTAAATTACTTACGTATCTCTGCTTGTTTTCTTTGGATTTCCATCGGCCAGACTTTGGTTCTGAGTGCGTCTTCCTCCACGTCTCAATTAGGTCCTCGTAATGCCCGTGCTCGACTTTCTATACAATATCAAGTAAATTAATAACGAGCTATAAACAAACAATATAAACACCTGTAACATATCACAAAAATTATAAAGAGTCTTACATATTCGTTCCTCCCTTGGGCAAATGATTTTTTTCCTTGATGGGTTGGTATGGTGTTCTTCGCGCGGTTAGCAGCATTCACCGCGCTTCTCGCCACCTGATCCGGATGGGAAAACCAGTCAACCAGCTCGTTCCACTCCTCTTGGGTTCTGCCTTCCCACACACTCGGCGGCGGCAGATGATTCTTTGCCACCTCTGCTGAAGGATATCTTGTGAAATGGTTAGCCTTGATCCTGTTCTTGGCTTTGCGCCAAAGCACCCTCAGTTTAAGTTCCAACCCAAGCTTTACCCGATCCCCCACCGTGTATACATTATCGCCAACAACCACTTTCTCCTGATTGGCATACCAATGCGCAAGGTTGAAATAGCTCTACATATAAACAAATGCATTTAAATAAACAAATAATTTAAACATAACACACATATCTAAACGTCGATAACAATAAGAATAGAAGTAAAATAAACAATTAATACCTCTAGCGTAGGAAAAATATGCGCTTTAAGCGCCTTTGGAATTTCGTCCCACTCGCAATTAAAGGGAAGTGGCCTAATTGTTTCCCCCATAAGAGTATTCAACATGCTCGAATAATCTCCTATGGGATGGTATGTACCAAGATCGGTGACATCAAAGCCAATCGGTAAAGGTTGTTTTTTGTTTTTTCTATAAGCCTTCCTTAAGGCCTCACTTCCGGTCTCAATACGCGGCATCGAACCTACAAAGATATGTTATTCGGTCATGAAAATTCAAGTAAAAGAAATTAAAAAGAATCTAAATTAAAAAAAATCACAATTTCTTACTTTGGCATTGAGTCGGTACGGGCCGGTTGGGTGGATCACCACCAGCATCCCATCTGTAAAATAACAAGCACAAGAACACACAATTTCGTGGACCAATTAATGCTAATACACAAATTCATATAAATACACATTTTATACTTATAAAAACAATTCCACTAAAATAAAAATTAGACATTTAAACAGATAAAAACAATTTCATTCAAATACAAAATTCTACATTTAAACTACAACTTAAGATCGATATGTTATGGTTATACGTTAGACGTTCAACGGACGAGTCGATATGTTATGGTTATACGTTAGACGTTCAACGGACGAG